>VZSV01000193.1:71900-97953 GCA_013398735.1 Nothocercus julius | reverse complement strand
TCCCTTTTTTAAACATGAAACATGTGTAACATATTTTAATAATTCAGCACTTCATGGGGAAGCTTTCTATTAAACATCTCATGCCACATGCTAAAGAAATGGGGCAAAACCCGACCACGCGCGCCTGGCGCAGGAGTTACCATGTCACCCCAAGCGGTGCCAGGTGCATCTAGTTTATCCTATAGTGTCTGTCCTCTCATGCCAAAGTCACACAGGACCCAATCGATGAGCTGGGGGTACTTGTGACTGCAGCTTGTCAGGTACTGTCAGCTGCTATCTCATGCATGTGTATTTTGTGAGTAATGAGCAGGCGCACGGAGGGTGTAGGCTATTTTGTGCTGTTCCTCCCCGGGAGCTATGTCAACATGCGCTGAAGCTCTTTCATGAGTGCTTACGGAGTGATTTTTAGGCTGTGGAACTGGGGAATTCTTTGGCCAAGGGTCTGTTTTGTGGACTGCAGCCAGGGAATTATTGCCCAACCCCAGTCAGAACGTTGGTTTGGAGTTGCCACAGAATTCCAGAAATGCTGTTTTTGGGGAACAGCCTGTCTACAAGTGATGACACTGTCTCTTCTGGAAAGTTTCTTCTGCGCTGAGATACTACTGAAGAAAGAACACTAATTTCTTGCTTATACTCAGACTTGATGACATTTAGATGGAGGGAAAAAACAAGGCAGCCCTGAATACATTAATGGTGTAGAAAAGAAAGATATAGATTACATAGACCCTCTATAGGGTCTTGCATTAAATTCTTGTCATTTGATTAATATCTCAAATCAAAAGTCTTACCACACTGCAATCTGGGAATCAAGCCAGCTTAGAAACTAAAACATATATTTTCAGAATGATTGTGTTCATAATGACAGGACCACATGGTCACAGCTTAAATTAAATAAAATCTATTATTAAAATAAAGGACACTGAGCAGCACCTTCATAAAACAAAACAAATGACATCAGCTTTCAGAAAGAAACAGCACTACTTTTTGTACCTGATTGTGGACTACTGCATAGCGCTGAAACCAGGATACAGTCAGACTCTTTTGTGATTTTTGACCAGGTAGAGCAGAGCAAAGAGTGACTTACATTAATTTTTCACTTTTTGTAAGCCTTGTATAACCTTTGATTCACCAGAGTGTCTTGAACTGGGCCATGCTGGACAGTCCTATGGGCAAAAACTAGTCTCGTCCACTTACCAGCACAATTTCTACAGCACCTTGCTCACCAGCACCGGCGGCTTCTCTACCTGCCTGATTCTAGGCAGGGCTTCCTATGCATTCCCTCTGCTGTTGCTCAATCTGTTGCTAAATCTGATCTCTACAGTCAGAGGCACTCATATTTTAGAAAATATTTATTTATATAACAAGTCCCCCACACTTTCAAGCAGATTACAATCTGATTTAAGCACTGTCCTAAGAAAAGAGAAGCAGATGAGTTGCAAATCTGTGCTTGCTCTCTGTCTGCACACACACTCCAACAACAGACATCTAATCATCAGCATTATTTCCTGGCAGCCTAGGACCCCTGTCACGTGCCAAAGTTTGTTTTAGGAGCTGCTCAAACAGACAAAAAGATGGTCTTTTCTCCAAAGCACTTACATTACTTATAATCACAGTAAACCAATAACTTCTTCCGTGTTTCCATAGTGCTAGGTTTTTTTTGATTGGTTGGTTGGTTGGTTGATTGGTTGTGTTTTTTTGGCAGGAACTCATTTAGGAACTCAGTGGTTGCACAGAGAACAACCACTTACATTTGAAATACCAAAGCTTTATTCTAGCCTTAAACTATCGTGCAAATGTAGGACTGTGTAGAGAAAAGGGAAGAAAAGAGAAAAAAGAAAGAGGAGAAAGAGGAAGAAAGCAAGCAAGCAAGCAAGCAAGCAAGAGGTTTAAACTAAACAGTGCAAAATGAGAAAATCCTGGTCATTATAGGATTTTTTGCTTATTTAACATTATATAAAGTATGAAAATTAATGTGACATGTGGATAACTTGTTCTCTCCAGAATGTGCTTTACAAGTCATAGATTCTATATGATGTTGCTGTTGCTATAGTAACTCTTTTTTACAGCAAATACTCATACAAAACCTTTTGACTTTTAGTAAAAAAAAATTGCATTTTCAAAATGTTTTCAAGTCAAGTTTATGACCTAAAATAATAGATTCATTGTCTTCACCTTCCGTATCTCTCCCAGCTTGATGTATACAATTCAAAATATGCTTCCCTGATCAAAGACTTACTCTGTGATCTAAAAAGTGATTTCATCTCATGGCTACATTTACATACTTTGCAATCCAGTAACTTAGAGTAAAATCAAATGAGGTTTCCAATGTTAACTACTGTAGGAGATTTCCTTTTTTTTTCTTTTTTTTTCTTTTTGTTTTGTTTTGTTTAAAGGTGATTAATTACTCAAATGCAGTGTGAACCATTCACTTAATACATGGTGTGTAAGCTCAGCCCTTTTTATCTTCTCTGTTTTGAACACCCAACTGGCCAGTTTTAACCCACTGAACTAATGCAAGACAAAAAAAATCAATGGCACACACTTTGGATAAATACCTCTACACTGTACATTTGCCAAGAGAGCTTCTAAGATCAGCTCTGTAAATGTCATGATCCTTAATGCTATTGTGGTATAACTGAAGAGCGTTCCTTGAGCCCATTTGGCTAGGCTGACTAGCGCACTTTGTTTTCCCAGGAGAAGAAAGCAGAGTAGTAAACCATTTTTGCAGAATGTCATTCTCCCACAACAGTTTATGAAAGAAACATCTGTGACAAGAATCTTTAATGCTTTTCTCAAAGCCAAGCTGACAGTAAAAGAGCATTGCTAAAAGTGGCAAATCAATCCCATTCCACTCCTTCTAGAGCAGGACACCTAATTTGCTATGTATCACATGTATTTTCTTCGCATGTGCTGAGAGGCTGTGACATTGATGTGGTGGCTGTCGTCCAAGCTTCTGTTGAATAAACACTTTGGCCATATAGCAGGCAAGCTGGCATGCTTAGCAATGTCTGCTGTCCGGCGTGAGTTTACTTCACTTCAGCGGAAGGTTTGTTTAAATTACCAATTGCAATTTTGGGACATAAAGCATATATTTGAAGGCTGTTTTGAACACCTTAAATCATCTTTTTTTTTCTTTTTTTTTTAAGCTTGATTTGCTTTGTGTGTTTTTTTTTTCCTTTTTTTTTTTTTTTTTTTTTTTNTTTTTTTTTTTAATACTACCTGGAAACACAGGCAAATCAGGCAGAAGAAAGTAACAGCATATACAGTTTGGCAGCTAGAAAACATTTCATTACTAGGCTTGTGCTGATTGTGTTATAAAAATATGATCGTTTAGCTGAAATCAGCCTTACAAAGATCAGCCTTCTAGATCAGAGAGAATAATTTTATATTTAATTATTTAAAATATCTGAAAGCCTTTACAGTCATTGAACAATGAGTCAAAGCTCTGGTGAATGGTGTGCTAAGGAAATTGAAAGTTCTGCTGTGAATCAGAAGGATTTCTCATAAGTTGCTTTTATTTTTTAAATAGTTAAATAAACTTCTGATACCTCTAATATTCCCATTAATCTAATCCAGAGCTTTTTTCAGAAGAAAGAAAGGTAAAAAAGGGACTACTGCTTTTGGCATGAGTCATATACAACACAGCATTCGTCTTTCTTGTAAAGATGTTAAATGTAATGCCTCTCTTGTCACACTTTCCAGCAAGAGCACATGGGCCAAGCCATGTAGTTTTTAAGCACTATCAGATCTCCCACTGAATCCCATGAGAGTGTTGGCTGAGACTGGAGTACACAATGTAATAAAATGGATTTAGATGGAGAACTGATAATTCCAAGGGCCTTTCCTGGCAAAGAGATGGTTATCCACAGCTTTGAAAATGAGTGAGATTAGCTGAAATGATGTGGACTGAAATGAAAACAGCCACGATGGGCAGCAAAGGCAGATGGGTAGTAGTCTGTTGCCAGTGGAGTTTATTCCACACTTTCAGCTTGTGTGTGAAGTACGAGAGTGTGAGGAGGTAGAAATTTAGAACCTACACTTTGCTTTTAAAATAAGGGATCTCTATGAGTGACAGCCACAGAAAGTTCATATTTACATGGGAGTTTCTGAATACAGGCTATGGTGTTCAGGCCACCTTATGATATAGAGTGAAAATGTTCCAAATTCCAGGGAAAGCGAGTCTATTTATTCCATTAGTTGCCATGGTTAAAATTTGTTTTTACACATCTTAGAGCCAATTGCGTAAATAGTGGGGCTGGAATTTTAAAACTTTCCAAACAGATGTAATTGGCATCTCCATAGCTCTTCAATTAGTGGCACTCTATTGGATAACTAAGTTCATCTCAGTCCTCCTGTATCCCCCCATGACTTGTAAATCAGCTCTGTGACCTGTGGTCTGAGAAGGTGTGAAGGAAACTCCAACATTGAAACAATTGAGAGAGATGAACCACAGCTACTAATTAACATAGCAGAGAAGCAAAATTAATTTGCTCCTGGAAGCAGCTGGGCAGACCGATTCCCTGTGAAAGCTAGCAGGACACAGAGGCTCTTCACCACCTCAAAGTGTTGTCTGAGAGATACCAGCACAGCAAATGTTAACGCACATGAGATGATCCTCTGAGCTCAGTTCTCCATCGTCCCAAAGCAGAGATCAAGCACAGAGGAGAGAGGGAAATAGAGTCATCCTGAGGCTGCATGGATGGCAATGCAAGGGCAGTTTCAGAGCAAAGGTATACCTGAAAGATTAAACATTAGTGGGAACCAACCACAGCGAACTCTGCTCTATAATGTCCATTTCCTCTCCATCTCCCCTACCACCTACATCTTCTAATGCTGACGCAGGGAAGGATTTCGCACCTTCAGGAGGCAGAAGATTTAGCTCTCTTACCTCTTTTGGGGAGAAAGTCTCTCCACATATTGAGAAATTTCCATTGCAGTTCTCAAGCATGTTTTAGTTTGAGAATTCACACATTTGACTTCAGTGGGACAAATCTGACATGCATTGCAGAGCTAGATCCTTAGCGAGAAACCCACTCTATCCACCACCTGTTGGGTCCGGCTGCACTTTGTAGCCATCCAGCTCCCTGAGGCTAGGACCTATTTCTGTATTTGTACAACCCTGAACACCTGGAGTCCTGGTGGAAGTGTGGAGCTCACAGGCACTAACCGATACAAGTGATTTTTTGTGAATCACAGCAATAGCTGCAGTAATGACCAGGCAAGGAAACAAATCCCCTCTAGGTTAACCCTGAGCCCTGACTTTGCTGAGAGCATAATATAAGCAGGTAGTTTGTACACTGCTGGGATTTTTTAAAAGAAATAAATATGGTTCAATAGATAATAAACTATTTTTTCCCCTGATCTTTGCTCCCTGTTCTGTGCTGCTGCTCCCATTATAGTAGATACCCAAAACATCAAAACACAATTTCATTTTATTTTTCAAAGTTCATTTACTTACACTTGAAGGCTTTTGTTACAAAGAACAAAGCACATGTGTCTAACAGTTTGACCCTTCCTTCATCCTTCCCTGGGGGCTGCAATTAAACTTTTATTTAAGTAGTCATTTGGTGTGTGGGATACTATGCTAAAATACTTTGAATTGCTGGTTTTCGTAAGGCCCCCAGCTGCTCTATCCACAGCACCCAATAATACATGTGAACACATTGGAAAGACTTTGCTAACATTGGGTATGCTTTGGAGGACTGATTATTTGGATGGAAGAAATGAAAATAGAGAAAGGATTCCTTTTACGGAAAGGCACTGACTGCAAAGGACAACTGGAGTGTGTATTATGTGTCTATCCATTTTTTGCCCATCATTTTGTTTCTGCCATGGGAATACATCAAAATATTGGCTTCCTGTGAATAAGGCGCTTATTCATGACTTAGGACCTTGTAAATTCCATATGTGATTGTGTTAAAATGTCCTTATGTTTCCCATGCTCATACTAGATTTCTATGTGTGCCGGCACATTCTCCCCCCGCCTCCGCCGTGCTGTTGTACATGCACAGAAATGGAAAATTTGGTTTTCTAACGGGGTTTGTGGAGCAGATTTTGAAAAAATGGCTGAGTGATAGGAAAAGGGAGGAAGGGTCAGGAAGTATCTTCCCACCTATACCAGCACTGGTGCCCTCGTCTTTGTCATTCTTTTTCTACATTTTGGAAGAAATGATAGTGAGATTAGTTGCTGACTGGTTTTGGAGTTGCTCATCCCAAACACCTGGCTTGGATATTTTTCTTTCCTCTTCTTTTTTCTTTCACACCAGCAGAGCTTCGTTCACCAGTCTGTGGTTGCAAAGTAGATTCCTTTTGGAGGAAACTAAGCCAAAACTGATGCTCTAACATCAATGTGGAACGTGAGCCCAGACCAAAAGGAGGGCATCCTCAGGAAGTCTTCCAGTGCACAACTAATACATTAATTCCAGAAAGTTTTGTATCACGTGTGCAATGGGGGCATTCATCTTAGAGATCCAAACTAGATTTACTTAAAAGCCACATAAAATGGAGCTGTGAGGAACCCAAGCACAGACTTGTGTCATCTACAAGATCTATTTCTGTTGCACTGAGTTATAGGCTAAAGTAAGGTATAGACGGAAATGGCTGCAAAGTCTGAAGTCTTCCTGTCTGTTGAATCACTAAGAATCTCTGTCCTTTGCTAGGCTATTTTCACAAAGAATATACACCCTTTGAGATCTCTGCCCCTACTGGTTCACAGTTTGTGAAAGGGCAGAAGGACCAATACACACATACATACAAGCTATATTTCCTCAAAAAAAAAAAAAAAAGGCACTCATGCTGAAATCTAAATACATGTTTGCATAGAAATAACAATGACAGTTCTCCAGAATTATATCAAAATTGTTTTACGTAGGGACATAGCTCGCATGTTTCCACCAAATACGCAGCATAGGACTAAACTAGAACTCTCAGTTTGGAATTTCCTAAACTTTGGAGACGTCTTTTTGAATCTTGTATGTGCATTTCATGAAGGGCTTAATCAAAACTCAATCAATTCCCACCTCGACAACTTTAGAAAGGGATTTAAATCCAGCGCTAGATTTGGATCTGAATGTTGTGCCTGGGGGCTCATTTCTGTTATCAATTAAGAGTTGCTCTTGAGATGTATCAAAAGGCAGTAGCATATAGGCTGTTGTTTAGAGATGTACATAATGTAGCTTTAAATTTCATTGGGAAACTAAACAAAACCTCTGGCCTTAGGGCTGCATGTTCAAATACTACAGTCCCATAGTGCATTACACCAGTCAACACTTCTTTTCAAATACCACCCGCATAACAATTAACCTCACTTCAACCTTGAGGTCTCTGATTAGTGATGGCCTATTGTTTAAGTTCCATTAACATAGCCCCTGTGTTGCCCTATTCTCACTCAAATGGACTAATCAAATCAGTCACCAAGGACTTAAGCTCAGAGTCCAACTTCTTTAGTAAGCAACGATTTTAAATTTAAGTAGAATAGTGGATGTCATCAACACAGTCACAATTAGTATAGCTCTGACATGGAAAACATTCTTAATGATCCCCAATTTGTGAAATATCAAGGGCCCCAGCAACTGGCAATATGAGAATTTCTATGTATATGAGAAAAATTACAATATCAATAGGGTGGTCATTAATGCATTACCTTATACCAGACTAGTCTGTGAAAGGACAGAACCTCAATTGGATTCCATTTAATTTCAGGAAGCAAATGCTGTTTTGAACCAGTAGAAATAAAAACACGTTACAACATTTTAAAAATGTTATTTCTCACTACTCACACCGCATTTATTATGTAAAAAGGAAAGCATTGTTTATTTTTCCAAATCTAGTTACAGAGTTGTTATTCTTGACATTCCTTTTATTCAGATTGCACAACTATGTTTTCATTCACATTAGCTGATACTGTTTCAATGATTTGTAATTAAAAAAGGCCCAGTGTTATTTTTTTTGATTATTTTTTAACATGATTATCTATTTCTGTCAAGGTAATAGATGTTTCTAGCATGAAGTTCTGGGAAGATGGAAAAGTCGCAGAAAATTAAGAGTTGCATTTCATCATCAGAATTAAGGGACAAATTTTCAGCTGGGCAATATGTACCTAAAGAGAGTTCCCACCCAGTTGTCAGCATAGATATTCACTGCGCACAAGCAAGGAAATCTTTTTAGTTTCATGCACACGTAGTTCCTGCAAGAGCAGCAGTTTCCGATCTTTCAAATCTTGTTATCCTTTGAATATGTGTCAAAAAAATGGGAAGCCACCAATCATTCAGCAGGAAGTCAATAGCACTGATAATTTTCAAAATGGAGTTTGTGTGGCATATAAGAATTTCCTGAGATTATAACTGGCAACTTCCACATAATGAAAATGAACCATTTTTTCTTTTTTTCATTGTTGTCTTGTTTTCTTGCCAAATTACATCTGCTTTCATAGTCAAATACATTTTCAGAGGGTAGACTGCAGCAGAAGCGTGCTCTCTCACCTCTTCAGAATATGATGAAGTTTCTAGATAATGTTCACACGTAGCTTTTCTTTTATGACCAGCTAGAACATTGTGCACATAATAAACATTGCCAGATACATTAAATGTTTTATTTCTGTGCTTTGGAGAATGAAATTTGGCAGAAATATTCCCTAATTTAAATCCAGCTTTTGTCTGCCTCATTGCTTTGCACACCATGTAGTGAAAGACCTGGCTTCACACTGCTCCCACACCACCAGTCCATCTGACTTGCAATAGCTCCAATCTGTATTACACGGGAGGCCAAGCGAGCGGTCCATTCTGCTCCTCCATCTCCACCAGCAGCTGGAACTGGACTCCGAGTAAATGCCAAGGGAATTTGCGTGACAGTCCATTTGGATCCTGTACACTATCCATTCGCTGCCGTCGCTGCAAAATAGCAAGACATAGGCCTCATCTACATAAAAGTTAACATGAATTTAAATTAAAACCAGTTCCGTTTAAACGAGAACAAACTTCTGTGTGAGCCCTCATAATTCTTTAGAATTGTCTAATTTCAGTTTATCTATCACTGTCAATGTTTCCCTGCAGACAGTTAAACAAAGGAGAAGCGTAGATGCTATTAAGCAGCCTCTAATTAAAGTCACGTTAAAGCACACCTTTAGCCCCTTTGCTGGTAGGGGCTCCACCAAGGAGGCTTTTGTCCCCTCAGAGCAGACAGAGCAGAGAGGACAGCATCTCCCATGGCCCTTATTTTCTTGTATCTTCCTCCTCTTTGGAGGACTCCCAAAGGGGCATCAACACGTGGCCCAACATTTGGTGAGGTCTGACTCCTCCGAGCCGGCCAGCGAAGGCGCTGGGGCTCTAGATGGTAGAGTGGCAACAGAGACACATTCTCCAGCCATTGTGCAGGCCACTACCTTACCTCTGGGCATCGGCCCCCCGCCTGCGCTGCCTCCCATTGCTCTTTTGTTCAAGAGGAAACTTGTCATTTAGAGGCTGATTATTAGTTTTCTCTTCCTCCCCCCAATCCCCCTTCAACTGGATCATCACCAGTTTTAGAAGAGTTGTCCCTTTCTACAGAAAGCAAAACAGAATAAACAACCTCTTCTCAGTCCCTGTCAGAGCTCTCTTCTTTTCACCAACATCCATTTTCTCCCCAGCAAAATGAAAGGACCGGGAGAAAAAGACAGCTTCTTCCCTCTCCCCACAATGCAACAACAAAGAACACAAACAAAATTAAAATTAGGCATTTAAGCTGATTTTCACCACTTAACTTTTGACATGTTTTTGCAAATTTCCTTCAAGTCCCCTCTGAAGATTCAACCAATGAAACTCACTGTATCAAGTGCTTTTTCCTAAGCCTGTTTGCATAACTTCTATGAAACAACCCACATGTTGTTTTGAGCCATGAAGGCACCTTTCTGTTAATGGTGAAATTTAGATGCAACAGCAGAACAAAATATTTGTCCCTTTGGGGAAAAATCAAGAGCGAAAAAGTAATTTTTCACCTTTATGTAACTCTGAAAATATTTTGGGTCGGAGACATCCAAACTAACTCAGCAGAGGATCTCCAGGTGGGTGATTTATTAGAAGTTAAAGCCATTGCCCAAAAGTTCTGTTCTTTTTTTATGCCCACGTAGCTTCAGTTCAACTTCATTGTCTTGCTTTGAGAAGTAATTGTTTTTCTCCCCAGAAATATATTTTTCTTCCAGTAAGTCTGCATCATATTCATCATCTGGAACATATTGAGAGTGCTGCACTGGGCTGAGCTTGCAGCTGCTCCCAATCATAACCAGTATGCTCAAAGCAGACCTGCAAAATCCTTGGGGAGCGAGGGTGGGAGCGCCTGCCCTGCGCGCTCCTCTTCCCCATGCGCTGCACCAGCGCTCCAGAGGCTCCTCCGCTTTCCACTTCATTTCCAGGTGTAATTCAAAATGGCATTTCTGATCCACAAAGCCATTCATGGTTTAAGAGCATGTATTTCTTCAAGACTGCTTCTCCATTTCAACATCATGTTTCACCTGGCAGCCAAGATTGGCTGCAGTTGCATGAGACGAATAGCAATGTTGACTCTGTAAAACACATAAGAGTTTCCAGAGTGACAGGCCATTCTCAGTGGATATACAGCATGCAAGCAGGAGAAAGGTGGGGAGTGTCTCATTTCATAGAGGAGAAAAGAAAGAAAGGATTCTTTTCATTTACAAAAAAAGTGCTTTCCATATTTGGTGAAAACGTCAAAATTGAACCAATCTCCTCAAAATATTCTGTAGTCCTGTAAAATTTAAGACTCGTGTATATGATTTGTGCCCATGGTTTATTATTGGCTATGACAGCAGTAAAATCTTTCCAAAAGCTACTACGTGCTTTCGTGGTCCTATTTAAATATGAAGTGACATTGGAAAATCTAGAAAAATATACATTATCATATATACATGAAAATTGTGAGATGCAACAAGCATAGGAAATCATGCAAATGGAACTTTGATTGCTGGAAGCAGAAGAGTAGAATCTTGTTCAATGAAGGAATGTACTCAACCAAACAAAAAGAGAAGGGACAGTGTGTACCAGGCAGGCGGCTGCATATTTCTTCACTGAGTCCTGTTCCCTAGGTCTATAAGAAATCTTTTCACTTCAGTCTTTGTATGCTGAATTACATATAAATCCTTGGTTTTATAATAGAGAGAAAACATAACACCTGTCATATCACACTCGAGGTTCCTCTTCCCATGTGACTCCCAGGACCTGCTGCCTCCAGCCAATATATCCTTTTTGCCTTTCCAAGCAGCACCAAGGCCTCCCCGGGTGCCCTCATTCTCTCTTCTCCTTCCCAATGCACTCAGTTTGAGCGCTCTCATAATTTTTCATAGCAGCCAGCTAAAGATCTTATTTTAATGAAGAGAAAAATATATTTTTGAGAGTTAACTTAGCCTAATTTAATTTAATAAATTATTAATTTAAATTAATACAACAGGCTGAGTTATAACCTACACAATATTGCCAATGGTTGGGATTTTATTGAAGATCTAGTAATACTTTGCAGTCTCGCTAAAGATGGACAGTCCATCTTTTTAAAATAAAAGGAAGTCTTTAATCCTTATTACTTCAGAGCATTTCAGAGATAGAAGACAAGTGGAAAATTAGGAGCCTTCCCTATTTTTAAACTCTTTTAAGATCAAATTCCGTACTCTTTAAGGTGTCAAGAAACTGTCATGTGAGTTTTATGTATTTGGGACTGGCAAAACTGCCCATAGCCCTGTGTAGGCTAAAGCTGAACCTCCTAAATCATGGGGTAAGCTATGCTAACTATAATCGTTTTAGCTGCATCAAGCCAACTCGGTAAAAACAAATGAAGAAAACACCCTTTTCCTTAGTTTAGACAAGACTTGAGTGGAGAGGGATAGTGAGCGCTCTGTGTTATGTAGAGCACGAGGCTGGGAAAGCCTCTGCTCCACGGCTTTTTGAGCCTGGGGACCTGTGAGATGCCCCAGACTCCTCAGCAGCAGTTGCTAAGGAAACATTTTAGGGAGCCTTTTTCATAAATTCATAGTAATCTCCATTTCTCAAATGTCAAGGCTAATGACTCACCCTTTGATTGCAAATGGGATTTACTACCACAGAATTGCTGGCAGCCTTCAAAGCTAAATTGTATTTGTCAGCATTTGAAGACTTTTAGTACTTTGGTTACAACTGCTCCCCTTGAGTGAGCAGAAAATGTAGATACGTGAATATCTGGCAGAATTCCTGCAGAAATATTTCAACCCTTCACTCTAAGTTTCCATGCAGTAAGGAAGCTGGGGACTGCTTGGGTTTGGATCAGTGCCACAGGAACGCATGGCAGCAGGACAGTGACCTCAGGTGTCTCTGGGCATCCTCATGCCACCCACTTGTGCCTCAGGCTCACCAGAGAGCCTGCACACCACCAGAAGCTGGGCTGGGGACAAAGCATAGGGACGTATGTCCCACCTTTCCCTCCAGACGGCATCTCAGCCCAAATTCACTCCAAAGGCAGCAGGATGTGCGCATGGATTTTGTTGCAAGTTACACATGAATCAGTGCCACGGACTTTTCACTGATTAATCCCAATGCAAGCCTAAAAAAGCAGGTTTGCCACTCACACATTTGGGCTATCACCTGAATCCAGACCAAGCACCTCATACTCTATTGATTTCTACCTTCACAATCTTTTTTCTGCCAAGTGCCAAGTTTGCAAATACACTCTGAGACTTCCTCTTTAAAGTATTTGACAAGGTATCAACAAACCCAGACTTCAAGGATGATATCTATTGCTTTGAAGCCAATACATATTTAGTACAAGATTCTCTCTCAAGTAACACAAACCTCATTGCAGATGGATCTATTTCCAAGTTAAAAGCTTATAGTCAGAATACAATTTAAAGAGTGGATACTTTAACACCTCGTGCTTTAAAAATACATAAAAGGACCTCAAAGAAACACAGACCTAACAACAAAGTTGCTTTAAATGATTTTACATGAAGTCTCCATATTTATATAAATGCATATTATAAACCTATTTAAATATTGATTCATACTATATTCAATGTATTTTCATTTAGTATAATATTTTAAAATGTCATGTATTTTAAATGGATTCATATTATAAACCAGTGTGGCTTGTGGCAAGACGGTCTCCTTGGAATTGCCTGTTGCTGCTACACAGAGGACAGACACCACAGAGGGAATGAAAACTTTGCTGCAGGTAACATTATGTTATTGGGTGATGTGTTCCGTGAGACCAAAACAGCATGTACCCATTTAGGAAACTGTACTTAAAACAAGTGGAAATGGCTCCAGAGGAACACTTAAACATTATTTTGAAATGTTTCCTGGTCACTTCAAACACTATTATTGAAAATAGGCAAAAAGAGAAAACATTCATCCAAATTTTTCTTTCTCTGTCTGTGGAAAACATAACCCTCAGCTATGCTTTCCATCAGTCTGTCTAGAAACAGACAATTTTGTTTTCCTGTTGTGTCTGGCTACAAGGTTTCACAGTGTAGATGTGTTCATTTTTAATGGGTGTATTCATCCAGACTCCCATATATACACATATATACATACACATGTTCTTCCCTAGAGCCAGGTGCTTGGAGAAGGCTCTGCTGTAGAATTTTCCTTACCTAGAACATGCAGCCAGGAATCACTCCTGATGCAAAAACAAAAGTCCATTTTTCTTTCTCTATCAATTAGCCTCTAACTCTTTATTTCTCTCAGGATTTTACTCTTATTGACAACCTAAATGAAGTACTGCAAGTGTAGAAAAGGTTTTAGTCAATCCCACCTTCCTTAGTGTCCAGATAGTCTTATCTAAAATAAGACTTTAAGAATACACTTAACTCAGAAAACAAGTCTTTAGACCTTGGCTGAAAACATGGGGCCTCAAAATGCAGAAGAAAAATGAACAAACATCTGTATTACCATACTATTTGCCAAATGCTGAATTTAAAGTCCAGTCTATAGCATCTTTCCTCTTTCTGTAACAAATATCAAAAAGTTCTCTTGTTTTATAGACAGTTGGGGGGCGGGGGGGAAGCTATGTTTTTATTTTAATCACACTGAGTCTTCTTATCGCCTTCACGATTATTTATAACATTTTTTGGCAAACATCCTAATAATCTGACTTGGAAGATGTGACTGCGCTTAGTTTTAGAGCATTCATCATTACCTAGACATTCTGCACCTGTGTGCCTTACTTCATGGGAAGTGGACTGCCATGCATACCCCAGCTTAGACACCCAGACTGACCCTTACTGGCATCGGCTCCTTTATTTGTAAGCACTGAGATGCTACCTGCACAGGCAAAAGCAGCCATCTAGTTGCATGGAACCCACAGTGCATGTGACCATGACCTTTTTAAGGGGCCCGGGCTGTTGCTTCTGTTATAAAATGAAGATACTGTCTCTGAGCACTTACGGCTGATTTTATACCCATATGGTACATCTGAAACCCAAAGGCCCTTCGGTGAATTTTCTGATTCAAATGAAATTTTATTGTTTCCTGAAATGCAGCAATGACTAGAAAATCATCTAGGTAGACTCTTTGCTGTCTTGCTTCTGAGCGCGCTAACAGCTCGATCTGCAAGCACAATAGATGTTCCTAAAGCTCCCTGTCCGGTTGAAGCAGGGAGTTTCTCCTAATTTTGGCAAACGGTAGGCTGAGAGAAATGTTACTTAACTCACCACCTAGCTATAAATCTGCTTTGTAGATCTTGCACTTCTTGGGACACTTATGGCTAAAAGTTTTGCTTCAGGAGCACATTAAGGGTTTTAGCTTTAATAAGGTTAAAAACCATCTGAGCATTTTGAGACTACAAAGAAATAATATATCTGCAGTGTCCCTTGCGATAGATTAGAGACAGGACTTGCTTGCAGTAATGAATATAAATGGGATTCCTTATGAAAGCCACTGGACACAGGCAGGACTGCAGCTCTCTTTGCTCTCCAACTCCCCGGCTAACTGCACACAACTTATGCTTTCTAATATTGCCACACAAGTTTGCCCTAAATCCTGGCCTAGATTAAGCAGCCGTGGAAGGGACTGCCAGCATCCATGAAACAGACCTGCTGCTGAAACTGCTCGCCAAACAGCTACAAAGAGCTTCCAAACACCTACTGCCAATACTTGCCCAGTCCCTACATTTTCCTGCATGGGAATTAAACAATGAAAAAGATTGTAGATTCTGCATCTGGGAACAAAAGTAGCCACTGTACGGGGGGGGGGGCTGGAAATTTTGGCTTTTCTTGTAACCTTCAGGATAAAAAGAGATCTGGGATTTGGAAGCCTAGATATTTAATTTTTTAATTAGAAAAATAACTTGGGCTGTGAACATACTTAACACTTTTTTTTTTTTTCTTTTTTTTCTTTTTTTCTCCCCATGCAGGATGGACAAGTGAATCAGTGGCTGTTCATGGTCTTTGCATAGGGCCTGGATTGGGCTCAAGGCAGAGCAACCAGGTAGCTCTGCTCATCTTACCTGCATTGCCCTGGCCTGGGGAAAGCAGGAATTACCTCCTGGAGGCAGGACAGCCCCTTCTTATCAAGACAAGCCTTTGCTGGCTCCCAGTGCTGTGCAAAGGACATTGTGAGCCGGTGTCCCTCGGGCAGCAGTCACCAATGCTTCCCTCTCAATTTCTTGAATTCCCACATTCCGCACTGCTAGGGGCACTGCCGTTTTTGAGGCATTGAACGTAGAGATGTGAATCACCTTTGCAACTTGGTCACAACAGCATTATCAGGCCTTACCATTGCGGATGCTTTTAGCTAAGGAACAGCAGACAGTAGTGTCTTTTCCTCATTTTCTGAGGGGCAAGGCAGAATAAGTTGACTGCTGTTCACTAGTAAATTCAGGCCAGTCAGCTGGATTCTGGACTGAGGAATACCCATCAGAAACACTGAGAACAGCCCATGAAAATCAGCCTGCTGAAGTCAAACGTATTCCCCTGAACTGTGGCAACTTCCCCAAAAAGGGCTGTGGCAGAGTCCTAGGCTGTGTCACACTTTCTCAGAGGGGGAGAATGGCCTCCCCAGAGCACAGGCACCCACAGCCCCACACACCCACCTTACTGGAGCAAGTGCTGCTGCCTTGGGCTCCAGAGCCCTCCTCAGCCACAGCACAATCTGCACGAACAGGAGAGCACAGAGTAGGTGCAGCAGCTCAGGATATCAGGAGGTGAAAGGGTGATACAGCTCTCTGATTTGAAAAGTTAGCTTGAGGAAGACCTATGATCACATCAGTTGGCCACATGTACCAAGTGAGTGATGCACATGTTAATATATTAAACATATGTGGTTCTTATTTCCTATGTTAAAAGAATACAGTTTGCAAGCATCAGGGTGCATTATTTTGAATACAGGGTAAAAGTGGATTAAGGGCACTCAGAGATTCCCATGATACGTATGACTGTGAATACCTGCAACATCCAACTTTGATTTTAAGTTTCACGTTAACTTTAAAAGTGATGCACCGCAACATTGGTGACAGACAGGGGTTGTTCTAAAGTCCCTTACAAACAGCCAGGGCAACAGGAACAGTAACAGCACCCTTTTAGGAAAATACAGGAAATCTCCTCAGCCAGCTGTACTGCAGGACTGGGGCCACCATGAAAGTCTCACGGTTAAAGAAATCTCACAACAGCTTCTAGGCAAAAGCCAAAGGGGATCATCACGTCTCCTAACACTTCGTCTTGCATTAGAAATAATTCTTGCTCAAGGATGAAGAGCGAGCCAATAAAATGTTCAAACTTCATTCCTTTACTGGCTTTTTGTTGCCTTGTGTTACTAATAAGTATTTACAACCTTATTTAGAGTGTAAGCTTTTAGCATAGACTATGCTTGCATATAATTTGAACTTTAAAAATTCCTGGGGCACTACGAATTTAACAAAAGCCTTCACGTATTAATGGAATGTGGTGTAGGATCAGATTTTTCAAAACAGCCCTCTAAACTGGACCTCCATCTTTTTGCATGAGAGGAAGTAGGATCTCCTGGCCACCTTATGATTGGACTGGGATATGAAAATATGGGATTTGCATGTTGCAAACATTGACCATGAAAGTTGCAGGTGCGGACCTACAGGCCAGCTTGCAGCCACTTTGAAACAGACTTTCATGATTTGCAAAGTCTGAGAACACACTTCTAAAGGCCGCATCCTGGGGGAAGGGGTGTTGCAGGGATGCTTGGGGGTTTTCATGTCACAAAACAGTGATATAATCACTTTGTCACCTATTTGACAGATACGTGAAGACTATAGTTCTTTGAAGAAATGAATGTGGTGGGAAACATTCAGAAACTTCTTCTTACTTACATAATATTTAATATTGGCAAGGTCCCCCCATCAAAAACTAAGCAGCCGAAATCTGAGACTCCTAAATTAGAGAATACATATAAAAATGTGGGCCAGAGGCTTGTGATTTGTACGTTCCCATCTCCCACTCCCTCCTTCTCTTTCCTTTCCAATACTAGTGCTGTATTGAGTTGAAAATGTATAAATGTTACATGTAAGATGCAGCCTTACTGTTGCATCTTTATTCAACATCAACTTCCAGATGGGAACTATTTTTCATGGTTCATAAAGCCAAATCCAGCTGCTACATTTGGACCTACATAAGGAATCCACATTTTATTGCCTTAGCAGTGCATATAAAACAATTGCTGTTGTTTCTTCAGTACTGGTGCACCTCACATTTCTCAATACATTCTAGATATTTAAATTTTAAAAACTGTATTTTATAGTTGCTCATCTAACAGTGCACCATAACAAGATCCTGCTTTTACAACATTTTCCAGATATCTAACATAACTGAAAGAAAAACGATCTTGGACAAATGGCATTCAATATAGCAGCCATATATTCAGTTACTTACTAAGAGTGTTCAGACAATTTCCTATGTAAACCACAATGATATTAAATACTTCTGGAATCTCAGCTTTATTAACAGACAGGAAGTGCAAACTCAGTATCCTCTCCCCTCCCCCTCTGCTAATCTGACTCTTTGATAGTCATGTGTTAGGAATAACCATGGAGTTTCTCCTAACACAAAATATTCCCACCGCTAAGCGAAATTAACCCTTGAGAGACCTCAAAAGACAGAGTGGAGCCCATGTGTTTGGAAAGGAAAAAAAAAAAAATTCATTAGGAGGAAGTTTATATCACCAGCGGGCTTTCGCAATGCTAGCAGCTATTATATGCAGGCATAATTCATTTGCATTTTAGATGGTATTGTCAAAGCAACTACAGCACATCAGTTGCAGAGGAGAATTACCCAGCTGGGCAAAATTAGCCATCTTTGTGCCTTCCTCCCCAGCCGTAGCCCACAAGCTCTCTGCACACGCGCGGGCATCCGCGCCGAGGCTTTTTCTCCCCAGCCCCGAAAGGGCAGATATCAGCCTTGTTTTTTTGCTCGAAAGCGAACAAATCTTCACTGAGCGTGGCGAGGTGGGACAGAGAGAGTTAACGCATGGCTATGACAGGGAAGCAAGTTTGCTGTGAATTGGGAAGCACAAACTATAGTAATCCCCACCCTGCTGAGTGGCTTCCCCAGAGGTCTGATACAGTGCCAAAGCCTCTTACGCATACTGAGACAAAGCTTATTTCAAGCAGAATTCAGCTCCTGAAGCCACCATACTGCTTCCTGACAGCCTCCAATTGCACTGCCTCTGTATTTGTGTTTCCTGCTGTTTATATTTACTTGTTCCCAGAGCCACAACAGCTACAAAAACAAATAGTTGCTATTTGCAGGGCTCTGTATCAACACAGGTAAAGTGCTTGCTTCCCTTTTAGTTTTACAAAGATTGTGCAAATAGGCTTTTAATACCTTGGAGAGATTAATTTGGTAATTATAAACCAGTTTGGGAACACATGCTAAACAATTGGTCATATAATCAGCATCCTTGTCTCAGGGCATTAGCGCAGCTGAGGCATGAGGTTTTTAAACTATAAGGATGTACAAACATACCGCCGATTATATCACTATTATTTCTTCACTCCACCGAGATATAGGCTTGAAATACTACTTTTCTGTTTGGCGGGTCCCTGTGGATACCCTCCGAATCTGCGCTTCTGTGTCTGTTTGGCCTCTCTGCACAGCTTTTGTGGCGGTATCTGATTTGGGTAATGGAGATCTTGTCTAATGCACTAATTTAAAGGACCAGCTTCAGGAAGCCTAAGAGCCCTTAATTAAATGCAAAGAAATTATTAATACTATAGCTACAAAATGAATTAGGAAAAATCGTGATACACAGGATTTCATATGGTTTCTTCGATCAATATTTTAGACATTGAAAAGACTAAGCCTGGTCCTGGGTAGAAGGATCACAGGTGATTAATGCACCTCACAAAACTCCCGCAGCAAGACGGCAGGGCCGTTAGGCTTCTTGGTGGGGCTGAGCAGTGCATTTCAGGCAGGTAATGTTGCTTTTTCAAATCAGAAACTTCTCTAGGAATGTGCCAATTTCAGCAGCTTTTCACTTTTTAAACCAAGTAGAGAAGAAAGAAGTTTCAAAGCATTTCATTTTGGCCTTAGCCATCTTTGGCTGATGTTCTGTCTGAACAGAACATTTTCATTTCAAACCAGCTCCATTTAAAATTTGTTTCAAGTCATCTTTAAAAATGCAGAAGTTTCATTTGCCCAGAAGTTTTAAAAAATACAAATTATTTTGATCCGGGCCAGAAGATGGGCCTCCAAGCCTTTCCCTTCAGAAGCACCAGTGCCAAATGGCCCCTTCAGCTGAGATAGAAGCAAAGAAAAGCATCAGCCAGAGGGCAATTAAATACTTCTCCCTGGTGAACCATGTCTCAGCAGGAGGGCAACCCAGGAAGTCCCCCCCAGGTCTTAGGCCGTCTGCCCACGTTACCTTTGCACGTCCTAAAGTTGAGGCCACAAATCCAATGATACTGCAGTATAGCCGGCTTTTACTCCTCCACAAACCATGGCTCTTAGGCCTCAGCCATGGGGCAGCAGCATAGTCAGAAGTTTTTTGTTTTTTCCCCCTCCTCTTCTTATAACAACTAGTCTCACAAGTCCTCCTC
This sequence comes from Nothocercus julius, assembly GCA_013398735.1. Lineage (NCBI taxonomy): Eukaryota > Metazoa > Chordata > Aves > Tinamiformes > Tinamidae > Nothocercus > Nothocercus julius. Next base: position 77,946 of record VZSV01000193.1, on the reverse strand, counting down.
ACTGCCCATCCTACCATCCCCGGAGATCAGATTTATGGAAATAGTGTCTCCTGAGACACTTTCCCAAGAACTCTGTGCCTCAGTCCGCAAGAAACACACTTCTAGGTCCTCCCACATAGGCAGAAAGTTACTGAAGAACAAAGGAAGAGCAAGACATCCTGGAGCACAATTTTTGGAGGGGATATCAAAGAGACAGGAACATTTGTGTAACACTGCATTCATCCGCAGACCACATACGGACAGCTAGCTTCCAGCCCCAAGGAATCTAGCTGGCCTCTGCCTCCTCTCAGTCCTGCAGTTGCTTTGCCCTAAGGATTAGTCACCACCTAAGACGGGATGGGAAGATACGCAGCAGGTCAGCAGCAGAGCATCCCCCCAAAGACGCACGTTACACGGAGGCGCAAAAGTTTTGGTGCAAAGCCTGTTGGAGACCGGCTTGGCCACCACTGTGGCCTCAGCTTCAGCAGAGGCGCAGAAGGGGCAGAGCCACGAGGCAAGGCCACCTCAGTGCTCTGATCCCTTTCATGAGCTACCTAGTGACACGCAGCGGATGTTGCAGCAGAACACACGCACGATTAGCTCGATCAGCAGTTCCAGAACGTGACACAGCACAGATGTGACAGAAATCCTCAGATTTCAGAGGTACATCCAAACAAGTTATGAGCTGCCATATGGTTTGCCAAAACAGGATACGTGAAACTGCAGTAAGATGGCCATGTTCAGACATTCTTCAACTAGGGACAGACTAGCACTGTAACAGGGAATAGCCAGTGTCTGGAGAAGTTCTGCATTTTTCTTGACCTTTGAAAGCTTATAGAAAATGTAATAATTTATCCTCCAATTTGTAAACAAGCAACGAATGGGTTCATCCACCCATTGCACTGCAGAAGCCATCCCAAAGGCTCCCCTTCCCATCCTGCTGAGACACCAGCACCTGCAGAAGGACTCTCAGAATGACAAGGTCTCAGAACAAATGGGACCTTGAATGGGCTTGCCCTGGACATATCTACAGCGCGTCTGAGCACACAAAGGTCAAAGCAGCTAGTGACCAGCAGCTTCGGAGATACTAACACACCATCCAACTAGCAGGAAATTAAAACAGTGAAATACGAGAAATCTTTCATTCTCAGTCTGCAGTGCAATAGATCTTGGGAGAGGCATATGCTTTGGTTGGTAAACTGAACCACAATTGGAGAGGAAAGAAAGAAGAGGGCTCTGAATGGGGAAGTAGGTGGGCACACAAGGTAAACTACAAGCCATGAAGTCATCTGAGCACTTAACTAGGGCACAGAGTGTTTGTAAACACATGGCACACTAATCAGGAGCTAAATCTTGCAGAATAGGCAGCTTCAGCCGCATTGCTCAATACCTATAAGCCACCCAAGCCCCACGCTTAAACGGTGTGGATACAGGTACAGCAGTGTTTTCAACAAAGCACAAGACTTCTTTCAGACAGCTAGAACTAGGGCTCCAAGTTCTCACCAATGTCTAAGCAGCCAACATAGGGCAAACAGAAATTCACGGAGAGGAAGCTGCTCTCTGCAGTACCTACCTGCTCTGTGACCCTCTGGACAGTGAGCAGTGGATCCAGAAAACAGCAGCAATGGCAACATGGTGCCATAGAAGCAGCGATACAAAGTACTGCAGCGGCCCCTTAAACGAGGTGATCAAAATTTGATTTTTCCATTGGATCCTCAGGCTTGTTATAATTTCAGGGATGAGACCAATTTAATTTTTATAGAGATGTGTAATCCACCATTTCAACACAGTAATTGAAATAGGCTGACATGCAGCTATGTGCCCTAAGCGTCTTCCAAAGCACATATCTTGGCACTTTCTGCTAGAGGGTAAATGGCATGACCAGAAACCATACGAGATCTTCTATGTTTGTGCTTTTACATTTTAATTTTAATTGTTGCCTGTGCCAGCAAACATCCTAGTGGGATTTGTTTAACTAGTTCTTGAAGTCCTTCGGCTACGGAGACACATGATTTTCCAAATATGGTCTGTTCTGTTCTTTAACTATGGCTAATCTAAGTTTCCCTTGGAGTACTTTAAGTCTATATTTTCTTATCAACTCAGAGAAAATGTATTAAATAGTTCATTTTGTTCCTCCCTGAAGCAACTTTTTACATATTTGAAGATTGTTACGTTCCTTTGTGTATACTCTGAATAGCCCCTGTTCTTCCGATTTTCTTGTAGGCCAGGCACTTTGCTCAGGACTCTCTCCTTTGGTTCACATCTTTTCTGAAGAGCAACACTCAGCAAATTCCCCATTGTGGACAAGAAGGACACATGCACCTGCCTTCCAGCTCACACTCTTTAAAAAGAAAGAAAAAACTCAGTAACACATTTTCCTCTTTCAGAATATTTTTTGCTGAAGACTCATGTTCAGATTGAACTCATCATAACTTCTCATGCTTTTCTTTAGAGTCAAATGCTGCTTGCCAGGAGTTCCCATGCTGACATGCCAGAGAAGGAAATGCAAAAGAGCATCAGGGATGGAAAGGGAAGATGGCACAGAAGGCTGAAGTGGAACAGGGCCAAGTTATTCATTATTTTTGCTCTAAGACACTACAAATCTTGATGGTCTGCTTGTAAGCAGTGAAATGGACTTACCTCAAACTAAGATTTCTGACTTTGTTACAGAACCAGCAAAGCTGCTAAGAATATCAAAGTGGTGACTCTAAGTGACATGAAAGAACTGTCTGTGCAGATCATAGAAAGCCTATTGTAGACATGAAAACAAATTCAAGGAGATGGGAAAGAGATAGTCCCCAAAGATGCATGGACGGGAAACTAGAGAACTTGCTGACACTCAAAACTAGCATGGTTTCACTTCATTTTTTTTCTCTTACTATTAATCTTGCAAGCGGATACTGATTTCTTTTCTACCATAAACATAATCTTCTCTACAAGCTAGAACAGAAGGGTCAGTATTTGAAATCAGGTAGAATACCAAAGAAACACTGAAAGTGTTCAAAGCAATTACTCTTGCTTTGAAAAAAATCAGCCCATGTTATTTAGAGAAGCTAATTTCATTAGGAAAATTGTAAATTACACTTCTCCAAAAGCAAACACTTGACAAACTATTGAGCCTCTTTTTAAAGAGCAGAAACACAAAATGCACTAAAATCTATATATTTGGATATAAATTAGAGTTCAGTCACTAATGCGATGTGTAGAATATTTTGTTTTACTTGATGAGAGCAGTTACCATTACAAATTTTGATTATTTACATTTAAAATACTGGCAATCTGACAAATCTTAAAAGCATCTATTTTGGTTGCTCGTTTAATTATCTTTTCAACTGGTATACTCATTGGTTTCACAAATTGAAAAAGAGTTTAGAGGGGAAAAAACACAGCAGCACATTAGTAGAATTTCTTGATCCCCAGACAACTTTTAGTTCATTGATCAAGTTGCCAACTTCGCCAGATTCAGATATAGGAACAAGTTTTCATCTATTCTGTGTCTGAGAAGCCACCCATGAACTTCAGATCAGATGTTCTTTTAATTTCTGTACGCACAGGCTACACAGACTCAGACCGAAACCTATAGTTAGAATTGCTTTAAGTCAATTGCTTAAGCTTAAGAATGCCCTTTTGCTTCCTTTGCTTTGATCCACTCCTCTTCCACCTTCCGCCTGTCCATAGTGATCTCATTTACCTCTCCACCCAAAGGAACCACCAAACATTATATCAAGTTGCTCCATATTTTCAGAATGACTCCCTTTCCCCCTCCCAAACAGCCTGATAATAAATGCAGCAGATTATTGGTTACCTTGTCAATTAGATATGTGCTAGTACATGAAAAACAGTCCATATGAGTTCACAGAAAATAAGACCAAATTAAATACTTGCTACATAATGGCTCCATGAGTAGAAATACAGGTCTTACTTTTCCATAATGCTCCTTTAACCCTACTTTCATCCATTCTTTTAATTTCATTTGAATTCCTCAATATATTTTGCATCCCAACATGTGTCCCACACAGTCAAGAAAGCCGCCTTTGCAGAGAGAAATATATGCCTGAAATGTCCTCCTCTCCGCTCGCCACTCCAGATCAAAGAACATTCTTCACCTTAAATTAGAAGGAAACACTCAAAAATAGTGTATTCAGGGACATCTCTGCAGCAACCCAGGGTGGCAGGTTGATCTGAACTCGAATTTCTGTATGTGCAAGAAGCCATGGTCCAGTGTAGCAAGCAGACTACTCAAAGCACAAAACATGTTATCCTTCAGTTACTCGCACAACTTGCACTGGTTTTAGTAGTAGCTATAGAAGGGATGCACACAACTTGGACCAGGACTTACCATCATTACTCTCCTTTATCTTCCCCCTTCAGAAGGCCTGACAGTGTGCCAGAAATGTCAAGAAGGGAAGGGGAAGAAGAGACACTCTGAAGATCTGTAAAATGTCTATTTTAACACTTGTCTATTAGGCCTAGGTATCGTGTGATTTATTGAAATAAATATTGCTTTCTTTCCTAAAAAAAAAAAAGAGAGCTGGGTGAATATGAAATATTAATGGAAGGAACCTGAAGTGCATGAAATATCAATAGAAGGAACCTGAAGTGCATTCAGTACTTATGGTGCCTGAAGAGAAAGGCACGATCAGGTCAGAAACAGAATGAGTGATACCAATGCTTTTTGTTTGTTTTTGTTGTCATTGTTTTTTCTTTTTGTATTTTGTAATTTTGGACTTAGCACTTCATTTTCCTAATTTGAGCATTTCAGCTAAGAGGGACTGCAGTGAGCCATAAGGCAAAGATCAAAACACCTGACTGGATGGGAGGACATGCATCATTATGACCCATATCCCGAATGAAAACAGGTTTTCCAGTGCAAAGAAAAGTCTTATTGTCCTAGAGTCTATTGCATTAATAGCATAAACAAATGTCCACAATAGTCCTCTATTTTCTGCTTTGAAAGAAATAACGAAAGACCTTTATGAAGCTTCTAGGCAGACAGACAAGGAAGGCAGAATAGCTTCCCTCGCGCTTCTCTGACTGATGTCACAGTTCCTGTGGCCAAAACATGTTTGTTGCTAAGCAACTATGTATATATTACACTCTTCTGCTTCCATTTGGGATTTAACATATGCATTTTCACTTTCATCTCTGATGCATAGTTACATTTGTTTGCTGTGGGTGCCAGGATGAATGGAAGCTGTCCGGTATGGGATATGCATAAGAAGTGAAAGGCACAGAATGATTTACCAATGTGCATCATTGTTTTGCAGCATGGTTCAACGGGAAACCTACTGAGTGCCATTCAGCAGTCGTTGGGCCAGTTTTTTCATTCAGGAGTGATACTGGTTGCTGTATAACGGCTATTGGTTCAAGAAGTGCAGTAGTTCTTAGATGTCATGAAGTAACAGAGTATGCAGATAGTCTGACTGGTAATTATTGCAGATGGATTCTTTCTATGATGATAAAAGAGGTCCGTTCTTCCATCTGGAGTTTTGCATTTTATGCATAAATCCACTTTTCCCTACACCTCTCCCACTTACTTGGCAGGCAATGAAAAAAAATCACCTTTTCCTTTTGAATTGTGTGCAGATGACCCAAATCAGTGGCACCCATCATTCGCATTTTTCAATGAATCAAATCTAAAAAGAAATGAAGAGAGGGTAAGGAGGAAAAGAAGGCAGGATGTGAGAGTTCATTTATATTATAAACACTCTAACAAAAAAAAAAAAAATCAGTTTTACAAACCACATGTCTATTACCCTCTAATGAAATTATAAGAGAATGCTATTAGTCATGTCTGTACGTTTATTCACGTTGTGAGTTCAATAATTAAATTAGAAGATCTGACATGGAGTTTAATAAACAAAAATCCATGCTACAACAAAAAAAAGAAAAAGAACAGGATATTCCTAGCTTCCTTTTGGGTTCAGTATTGTTTCTATTAATAAGCATTAAAGAAGAAAACACTGGAGGAATTCTTGCAGTCTAGATGATTTGGGTTTTGTTATGCTTTTCACTTTAGCTTAATTTCCCACTGGAAGCTTCTCTCTAAGTGCAGGCCCAGGATTAT
>VZSV01000193.1:27284-71880 GCA_013398735.1 Nothocercus julius | reverse complement strand
AAAATCTTAAACCCAGTTTGCTACTGGCATCCAAGACAGGAGAGGTGTGCAGAGAGGAGGCAAAGCAGTCTTTAAACCAGTCACACAAGTTACATAACTTTGGGGAAAATTGAAGGCTTTTTTCTTTTCCCCTGAAGCTCAAGAAAAAAATAAGCTTATAAAAAGGAATATTGTATGAAAGCAACTGGCTTGCCCATTCTCTTATGCATTGATTCAGGACTATCTCAGTTGAAAGAAAAACTTATCCCTGGGTATGTATTGGCACGAGTGAGGATAGAGCAGCTCTCTCTGTGGCTCTCTCTTCCACACAAGACAGATAATGATAATTCAGTCAATGTTGTTTTATGTGTTGACCACCTTTGCTCTGTGAATTTTCTGCACCTCAGGATTGCATTAGGGCCCCTGAAGGATCCATGCAGACCCACAGCAATGCCCTTTCCCTGGGAGCTCTCTTTGCTCTGCTCAAATGGAGAAAACAGCCTGGAGTTTGAGCAAGAAACAGGCCTCTCACACTACAACATTTGTTTTATAACTGTGATATTTGAGCTTTTAAAAAAAAAAAAAAACACACACACACACACCACACCCAACTATTCTACACTATTAGTCAGGTCAGGAATTATCTGCAGTTTGAAAACTGCCTTTACAATGCAAAGGATGAATTTAGCACTTTCCTGCTGGTTATAGGACCACATAACCAGCTATTCAGTTACCTGCATTTGTGACATGCCAAGACTGACCCTAAGCTATCACTGGCACAAGTTAAATTGTTATCTAGAGCCGCAGAAATGTAAGTGCTTGTCCCTGCTGCTGCATGTACACATTCTCCAAATTTTGAAATTCACTGCACAGCTGAAGGACTGACAGCAGCTTCTGCATTTAACTTTTGATCTCTGGATATTTTGCCATCCTTCAAAAAGCAGTGCTTTTCTAATTCACATTCCCATTGCATTTGAGTCTGCCCAGTTCTAAAAGAATGTGCAACTTGCAGGATACCTTATGATACGGACATCTACATTTCTGCCGCTATCTGTAACAGGATGATCAGGAGCCCATTTATTAAAAGGAAATATATTCTTGCTATCACAAAATATTTTATATTCTTGAATCTTCTTTAAAAAATAATAAACAAATAGCTTAAGTCCGTTTTATATATTTCAAAGATTTTTTTAGCCAGCTGAATTGTGTCTTAGAAAGCAAATTAAGTTGGTAACCACACTGACATAAGCAGTTCTCAGTGCCTTTGCTCAGCAACTGAGGCAGCTAACACATCAAAAAATACCATCCACAGTTAGTGAGTATATTCCTCTCTTCTCTGAAAAAAAAATCACCTGCTAATAGAATGTAAAAGTAATATTTAAAGCAGTGTTACAGAGTATACTTTATCTATTTCAGAAGTCATCCCGAAATGCTCAGCTGAAGGGATGATTTTTCATTGTTTTTCTCCAGAGTCTACATTTGGAGAATATTATAAAAAGCTGAAACTAAGACAGATGCACACATTCCAGGGATTCATTCAGAGTCCTGCCACTGCGAGCCCAACTGAGGCGATGAACCTTTGTGGACCTTCCAGGAAGCTTGTGAATTTTGTTGCCAAGTTCAAACAGCTCTAAAATACATAAGGAAATGAGATCCCATGGTATTTATACAAATTCCCATGTCAGACATAAATGAATACTTTTGTCTACTGTTCAGAAGAAGAAAAAAAAGAAAATACACACACACACTTGCATGAATCTTTCCCAAATGTAAAAGTGGTTATATTATTACTGTGCTAAATCTAGCAAAAGGTAAAGTATATGTATTCTTGGGGATGGCTTTGGAGGATGGAGGAGTTGCTGCTGTTGTTACAGTTGCATATCTTGGTCTGTTTTGTCTGCTATTATCTTTTTTTATTGTTGTAAATATTCTTAAATATAGTCACATGCAATTAATATTCACATACTACTCCAATACTAGTTGTAACTCAACAGACATGCAAATTAGAATTCTTTATTGCTTCTTATGCTTAACTTCAAAAAAACAATTCATCCTGCCTTTAGGAAAATATTCATGAAGCAAAACTGACAATAGAAAAATAATTATTTGAAAAACATTATATGAGGTGAGTTGTTGCTTCCCTACTGGATGCCAGTTTAAATTGAGCTAATTTGTTTTACCAGTAGCTTAAGAAAACCCCAGCACAGCAGCACGACAATTATATCCAGGTGCAAGGACTTAATTCAACAAATTCTAGGTGGATCCTTCCAGTCGACTCTGTGGGCCCTATCCTCAGCTGTGGCTAAGAACAGATGCCCTTGGAGAAAAAAAAAAAAAAAAAAAAGCTGTAATCATGATCCATTCAGTCCTTGAATAGTGAAGCTGAAATGTGTCCAGAAAAAAAAAAAAAAGAAAAGGAATATAAATGATATTTCTATGTCCAGAATATCAATTGAAGCATGATTGAGAAACAGGAACACTTGACATGAGAACTAAATCTGAGTAAACACTTAGATACTTTTTCACTATTCTTAAACAGTACATGTAAAAACAATAGCTCATCTGCAAAATATAAGCATTTTTTCACTTGTTCTCTAGGATTTATTAATAGCACCTGCAAAATCAGATTCATAAACGTACTATTCTTAATTTTGTGAACATACTAATAAAAAGATCAAATTACAGGGCTTGGGTTTTAATTAGATAATGCCTTGATATAATAAAAGTTAAACCATTATCTTCAAAGTCAAGAATTCAGGCAAGAACTCAAGATAAACAAGCACCATATAAAGATGGTAATATGTAAAGTTTAGACGTGTAGGGTTTTGATCCTTTATAGCCAGTAATTGCACAGCTACAGTAATTTTCAAGCTACATTTCTATGGCAGACTGCAGTAACACATGCATATGAGCTGTCTGGTTCTGACTCAAATGGAGAAGGCAAACATATTAATTTCAATCGGAAAAATATTTTTATAACACTTTGGTTACATATAAATGAGTTAAGCCTAGGAAACAACTTATCTAAATACAGTGGAAAGTGTCACTGGATTATTTGATAATTGCTGAAATGCTCCCAGATGTGTACACATTTTACTGATTTGTGCACAATGAACAGTTACAGTCAATTATCAGATTAGCAAGACCGACAACTAAAGTTCAGAAATATATCTGTATCTGCAGATACTATATATATATATATATGCATGTATATTTGTGCATATATATATATGCATATGTAAATGCACAAAAATGCCATGAAGACTAATTTAAGAATTTAGGCTTACATTTTAAGCTTTGTTTTACTGTCAAGGCAACTCATGTATTCAAACTTTTGAATATTGCATTTTTTTTCCCTCCTAAAATTTTACACTCAGTTTACTGAATACATGCCCAAAATGCAACATTTTTTGTTATTATGAATTTCAACTTTAACTAACACTAATTAGAGGTGTACCAGATGACTCTGATTAAACTAGTGGGTAGCGCTTATTCAGATTTAATGTGAGCAATCTGGACATTTTGAAAAACAGCCAAGCTGGGCTCAAATAAAAACCTGCCAAAAATCTAAACTCTGAATTCAGCCAGGCATGTAAGACTGGTTCCCATGAACATTAAAAATAAAATTAAAATCAGTTGGAAGTCTTGATTTCCTTCAAAAAAGCAAACATCCTCCCCATACCCTTGCGAACTATTGCTGCTTATAGATGCTGCCCTTTTAAAGCCACCTCTCAGCACCCTGAACAAAATGAGCAAGATGAACCGAAGAGAGGTTATTGTTTTTGCTGAGAATATCAGCTCCTGTGCCTCTGAATACTGGTTTCTTGGTGAGGGTGGAGTAAAATAGGAAGAGGGCAGCTGCCAGTTGAAACACATTTTCCAAGACTGTCATCCAGAAATAGAGAGACATGTTTTTCACTAGCTTTTAATTTAAAACATACTTTACAGAGACATATCTTATTCATCTGAACCTTTGAACATCTGATCTAAGGTGAGATTTAGGAATCAAATATAGCAAGCTCAGTTTTCTGCTGGTGTAAGATGACATAACCACCTCAAATAATGGACTTGGGGCTGCTTATACCCACATTTGGATTTTATAGATTTTTTTTTTTATCCCCCTATTATGTTTACTCGCAGTGAATGTTTTCGATTTACACTGGTGTTAACCTGAAATGTAAAATCAGAATCTAACCCACTGTGAGATCCTACATCTTGCCAAGGCTACAAGCAGAACCAAATCCATCAATTTAGATAAATTCCAGCAACTTACCAAGTCAAAATTCAAATGGTAGATGTTTCTGATTTTACCTCAAAATTCCTTTTTTTTTTTTTTTTTTTTTTTTTTTTTGAAAATGAGGAAAATACTAAAGGTTTAAGGAAAGGATTGCTCTTGCCCTGCCCTTTGCTTTGAGGTACAAAGAGCCACAGGACTCCTCCTAGGGAGTTTATTTTCAGAAGCTACATTTCTTGAAATCAGGATGGCCATAGAAGTGCAAGGACAGTATAGATTTTAAGTTAAACTGCACAGTAGTTTGCAGTTTTCTGAAAAGGAAATATGCATTAAAAGGGCAAACAAGTGTTTTAATTTTTTAAGCTGTCTAACAGCTTTTGGGGTGCAGCCAAATGTTTTAGGAGGGGAAAAAGGAAAAGAACAAGAGAGAAAAGTCCTGGTTCCTTTCCCACCGAGTTTCAACATGACTTTCCCTAAACTACGTGACTTTCCCTACTGTTTAAAAAAAATATATATCTGTACATAGGTTTAGCAAGGAAGAAATTTTTACTGTCTTTTTTTCTATTTTTAAAGCCAAATTGCTCCCCCCAGCAAAACCTTTCAAAATATTTAATGCATCTTATGCTTAGTTTGAACAGCAAAAGCATATTTGTATGCTGGAAACACCTCCTTTTTGTTCTGTCTACAAACATCAGTCCTTACATTGCAAAAATTAGACAGAAATTAGGGCAGGGGTAGGGGGCTTCATCTACAGTACTTTGCTTTACACAGTGAAATGGACCAAAACAATTTTGGATTTAAGCCTCTCAAAAACTCATGCTTACAATAAATCAAATTTAAGTTCTAATTTTGGTTTGAAAATTCTTCTTTAAAAAGATTTATAATATATAAAATAATAAAAACACGAAGGTATAACACCTTAAAAGTAGATTTTTCTCAAAAATAGTTTGTGCAGTGTTTTTACTGCTTAGTGTGGCCGACTTAAAGAAATGTTTTGGAAATTAAAAAACAAAAAATGATTAGTATTAGCTTATAGCTAGAAAAGAATTTACTGTAGATTTTTCTGATCAACCACTAAAATAATTTTAGCATTGCTTAACAGCATATTTTAACAGTTCCCCCCCCCCCATTCATAATAGATAATGACATCTATAATCATTATAGGTCATTGGTCATTAATTTATTTCAGACTATGTACCTCTGTGGGCATTAATTACTGCACATCCTTCAAAAAGATATCATTAACAAAATGAGAAGAGCAGAGAAAATGTTAATTACTATAAATGTTCTACCAACCGGTAGAACATTTCTCTCCGGAAAAAAACAAACCTAGCAATTAAGATCCCACATACTTTTTCCTAGACAATGTCATGTAGCATACAAACATTCTACAGAAATGTAAACAATGCTACAGGGGCAAGACGGGAAACTCATCCTGGTAGCTCCAAATTTCAGTTTAAAAGCTTGCAATAAACTTCATGAATCAAAATGAGAAAAGACAGCATACATTGAGCGAACTTTCCAAAACTTCCAGGCAAAAACCCTTTTAAGTTAAAATGTTGTAAAAGCAAGAATCTTCAAAAACTTGTGTGCTCAGGTTTAATTTTGTGTGCTTGAGGGGCTCACCACTGGGAGCACTTGCAGTGTGCTCGTGCCTCCTCTCCCCCCACTGAATGCATGGACACGTATGTTGATATCTGCTATGGGGTGTTGGGCTGAACTGTTCGCTAGTACAAGGGCCTTGACTAGCTGTTTTCGACAGGTAACAAGCTCAGTTCAACGGTCCAACAGGTCTCTGGCCGAGGCTCTTTATTTAGAGTTTACAGCAAAAATCCTGTTTGCTGGAACGAACACAGTAAAAACAGCTTCCAAACCTAACTTTCCAGCAAACACCAAGATTCAGGGTGAAACATCATTTGTAGCCGGTGCATGAGGCGTTGCTGTCACACAGCTTTGAGTTCAGAGCTGGCTGTTTTTCAAAAGTCTGAGTAGTTTTCAGGGGGTGGGGAGGAGAAGGCAATAACGGGGCTCATTACACCCCCCAACTCACTGAGTTTGAATTTAAGTTTTTAATTGCTTATTGCAAAAAGACAGGGAACATATTTTCCTTATTCTCCTCTAAGATCTAGCAATGGTTATGTTTCAGTTCCTTCAGGAGCACTATCCAAAAGAGCTGAATAGTGAAGGAAACAATTTGACTGAAAGCTGAACTTCTCCAAGCCATAATATGGGCACAAGCACAGTCTAACCAGACTCTTTTCCTGCAAAAGCAAGAAAGGACATGAGGGGCAAGACGGGCACCTCCAATGCCACCGATGCCCTGCATGCCTTCCTCATCCTTAACACGGTGCATCAACTTGCATATTCATAACCAGTAAGGCAAAAAAAAAAAAATGCCTGTGTGTGGGGTACGAGGTTGTTCAAAGAGAAAATAGCCATATGCAGGCAGGTAAAGATCTTGTCATTGCCATGATCCTATATCTTTTCAGGCCTTCCAAGGAATTTGTGTGTCCCCAAGGAAATATGGGAGATCGCAAGCACATCAGCAGGTGCAAAAAGACAAAGGGGACCTTGCATTTGCTGTGAAGCTGAAGAAAAAAAATACAGAGCCATTCTGGATTTATGTCAGTGGGCACATGCAAAACCTGCATGTGTCAATGTTTGGGGTGGGGGGGGAAGCATCATGATAGCCAACAGATATGTACAGGCTTCTTCTGAACTAACACCGGTCAGTGTACTTTTTGAAGCATTTACCCAGTTTTGTATGAGACATCACTGAGTGAATGAACTAAACTAAAAAAAATAGTTTCCCATACAGCAAAAATAAATACTACATGGATATCTGACCATGGCATATACCATGGCATAGCACATTATGTTTTGTAGGCCATTATGTCTCCCTTAATGCCCTTAGCAAATTCATAAATTGGCTACTTAACTGTAACCGAGATAGATCAAAAATTTAACTTCATACTAAGAGTCCAACTTCTCTTCAAAACTGAAAAGATTAAGCACCATCCGCTGGTGTCCTTTCTGACAGCTCCACACTTGAGTGGATCATATTGACTAAACATCACAGGCTAGACAAATTCTCAGCTCTTGAAAATAACTTCAGCTCAGTTTTTAAGCTCTCTGACACAGCAGTCAAAACTCTGCTAACATGATTTACCATTAAATTAAACATAAAAACATCATCATTAAAATAACTGTGATAAGGTTAAGACCTAATGCCACAAATGCTTTCAAAAAGCAGCCAAGTATATAAACATTTTGGTCTGCTATGCCCAGTCAGTACAGAAACATAGCTGCGTACACTGTGCTTATGCAGCATCTATGAGTTGTAGGCTTTCAATAATTTATAAGATATTCCCTGTATTCAGGTTGACTCCCTTTTTTAGTACATTCACAATTATTCAGGCACTTTAGCTGTTAATATTTTATTTCAAATGTAAAGCTCTGCTAATTTTTTCTGTGCCATTTCTATGTAATAACATTACAAGAAAGATCAGTTGTAGTTTGATTTTTTACATTACTACACAGGCAATAACACCGATCCATTTTAAGAGCGTGATAATACAACATCATAAGCAAAAACAAACACACTTTCACAGTTTTCTTGTAGCAGAACACTCCACTAAAAACAATTCTTAGACAGTTTTATCAAAATTTAGAAGGACAATGTTATATTCTCCTGTATTCACACTTCACCAACAGCCTGTGTTATTACCAAGGCACCAGTAGTATAACCCTGATTAAGCAGATACAATTTTAGTGATCTGAAATCATTCCTAAAAAAAAATATTTAATTAGCCTCACAGACATTTCAATGTCACCTCATGCAGGAAGATTTCTAAAACAGAAAAGCAAGAGCCTTGAATACCCATTTACTGTCACAAATTATCTTTTCACTAATATCATCTCAGTAATATCTTGGCTTGTATCCTTTGCATCTGGTAAAAATATGTTTCTTCTCCACTTATACTTTGTCAAAATGCCCAGTACTTTGTATGTCCTTATTAAGTAGGAGTGACCCAGACTTGCAAATAAATTATTTCTTCCTTCCTCATATCTCAAATTTTTGCCCATTTTCAATAGGTAAAGTGCCTGGAACACTCATGATTGTGATCAGCTAGAAAAACCTGTCATAATAATAAAAATACTAACCTCTTGCAAGCATTTTTCATCAAAGCATTTTACAGGTGGTATCATCATTCCCATATCCTCTAATAGAGGAACCAAGATACAGATAATGATAAAGATGACCTTCTTACGTCAATGTACATTAGCCAAAATCTCAGATACCCTTTAACTTTTCTAAGTTAGAGCATAACTGGGAGTCATCAGATGAGAATGAATGCTAAGAAAAGCTCCATANAAAAGAAACAACTGAAGTCAGGGAAGCCTCTCCAGGAGAAAGTAAAGACAGGAAGAGATAATATCTTCTGTGGGGCTCTGTTAATGAGTGGTGAGGATGAGTACCAGTTCTGATGCATCCTCATGAGGAAGACAGATGATAGCTCTCTACAACTCTGAAACATTGTCAGATGTTTTCCCACCCTTCCAGTAGTGCCCAGCTCATTGGCTGGACTTTCTAAAATCCCTATCTTTACTGTCAGATACCATTTTTCTGTTCTGTTCAGATTTCCACAGCCTAACGTAAGCATCAGACCTTTCAGCATGAATATTATCGCAGCAGTGTTGAAGGACCCCACACAACGAGGCACACTATTTTAGCACACTGCATGTTTATGCTTTTATCTGTGCTTTGGAAGACTTGGAAAATACCTGAAGAATTAACCTAAATCTGTTTCCTGATCAAACCAAGAACTATTACATCATCTTTCCCCACTTTTCAGCATACCAATTCCCCTTCAAGTTCCTTCAACAGCTTCCCCTTCACCTTTTGTATCCTATTCTAGTATTTCATCTTTACTTCAAGGCACTGCACTCCACCAGTCCTTCCTGTGTGTCAGCCCTCCTTTCCTCATAGTAAACCTCCCGCTGGCTGTGCTCTTCTCATACTGCTCTTCCTAATGCCTCTTCATAACCTTCTCTCATGATTTTTTCTTAAATGCTGCCACTTTTACACAGAAAATTCTCTTCCAGCTCTTGAGCCCCAAGTACCCTTTCTTTGCTGAATTATTTCTATAAAAAAAAAAAAGCCTTTTCAAACCTTAGGATAAAGGATTAGATGTATACTGCAGAAGAATAGTTGTTGGGGATTTTTTTTTGGTGTCTGTTGGTGAGAACTGGGCTTAATAAACATTTTAAAACCAGAAATTTTAGAACTACTCAACTTATGAAATACACTGAAAATGAAAGGCAAAGAATGAAACTCAGAATAATACTTCAGGAAAAGTAACTAGCAGCTGTTGTGAAACTGCATTGCTAATATGTAGACAGAGGCAAACAAGTGCATGCCAGAAAAAAAAAAATCCTAGCTCTATATATAAGATGATTGGCTTTAAACAGCTACCACTCTGACTTGAAATCTTGGAATTATGATAGCTCCGTGAAAACATCATCTGAATGCTTGGTCTTGGTCAAAATGTTCATTCAAATGTTAGAAATATTCAAGAATGGAACATAAAACAAAAGTAGAAGACATCTATTATGCCACAGTGCAAATCCACTCTTCTCCTACACCTTGTATACTTGTGTGCACTTTTAAGTTCTCCACTTCAAAAAATTGTTTTAAAATTGGAAAAGATTCAGAGAAAGGCATTGAGGAAGAATGGTTTCCATATTAGGAACAGCTGAGCAGGCTAGGGCTTTTCATCACAGGAAAGAGAGAATTCAGGGGAAAATGACAGAGAACTGCAAAACCACTCTTATTTATGATGGCAGTACAGGGAGACTGGTTGTTCATTGCCTTTTCCGATACAAGAAACAGAGGCCATTATATAAAACTAGATGATCCAAGTTCAAAATCAATAAGTGGTTCCTCATTCATATATAGCAGAATTATACAAAGTCTTGCCAAAAGATGTTGTAGAAGCAAAACTTACCAAGTTAAAGGGTAGGCCTGATATGTACTTGGAATGAATAGTTATTAACCAGACAAGACACAATGAGATCGGAGTCCCTGAGGTTAGAGACCAGTGGAAATATTTTATACACTTACTTTGTGTACATATCTTCCACTGACATCGAATTCTGGCCACTCTTGGAAACAGAGCCCTGGCTAAACAAGTTCTCAGCCCAAAATAGTATCGCTGCTCTTATGAGATTATTTCAGAACATTGTAAGCAAGATATACAGGACACTTCATGTTTCTGAGCAGTGTCATATCTTTAAAGAGCATAATCACAAGCAGAGAAAGAAACGAGTGTGATACTTCATCAGGCTGTTCCATGATCCAAGGACAACTAAGACTTTAATAGCAGGGGGCAAACTCAGAATATAAATCGGTTTAGAGATAATGTCACATGTACAAGACTGCTTATTTAAACCACTCCTGTACATTAGATCCAATTTGGGCTTTACATACTTTAAGGCAGACTCTCTCTCAATTTTATAATGGATTATGAATCTAGGTGAGCAATCCTTGGCCCCGAGGGGGAAGGTCTGAGGCTCCACTTACTCTATGTCCTTAAAAGCATACCCAAGATATACCAGTGTAATAAAGAGCTGGAAGTAACCCCGTTGAATATTTTGGCCAATAAGCAAATATATGTCAATATCAAGAGCCTTGTCTTTACTCAATGTTTGCCTCTGAAGTGGCAAACATCTCCCTTTCTTGTTACATACATTAGCAAGGCACCCTGTCAGGGATTAATAAAGAATAATCCAGTGATAAATTATAGTCAGAGAATCTGGAACAGATTTCATGGGATGATGAGACTTTGGCTTGCGTACAACACGCACAACACTTGGAACATCTCCTGTGTCAATGATTAACACTTCACTGAGTATTCTGAATACACAGGGTATTTCATAGGCAATAGCTGACCTTAATGAGGGCAAAAGATAAGTGAGCTTTTCAAATCTGAGGGGGAAAAAGTGGCCTGGGAAGCTTTCAACCATGACAATATCCTGAGTCAACACATTATCTCTCTGCAGAAGCAGAACTTCTTACAAAAATCTTCTGTGCGAGATGACAAAATACTACTAATAGCTAACTTGTATGTTCTTCTTTGACACATACACACTTAGAACAGGCTTGGAGCACATGTGTTGCTGTGGCAAGATAAACACATCCAGATATTCACTGCAACACACACCTGTAAAGTTAAAAAAATAGTGCTAACTGGAAACTATTCAAATATGACATATTGTACCAGCCTCTAAATATATTGCAGAACACAGGTGAGGCTTTTCTACATTGATGCAAAGCATCAGAGAGACCTCTTAGTCAAGGAGCACATAACTACTAGAATGAGGTGCTAAGCAAGAATAGCTTTTTTTTTTTTTTTTTTTTTTTTAAATATAAGCAATCCTTCCTCAGACAAAGGATGCTATTTGGAGGGACACTGCTGAATGAAAGCCTATGATATCTTCTCTGTGGAGTATGGTAAAGAGCTGATTCATATTGCAACAATAGGAGAGTTACTGCCAGAAGAAGGAGTGCATGTAAATAATGGCTAAAATATGCAGACAATTTCTCAAGTACATTAGAAGCAGAACATGCAACAACTAAATGTACTGCAACATTCAAAATGAGGTGCTGCTTTGTGTTAGTATTTTACATTTATGCAGAACTTTTTATCCAGACCAATGCCTACATTCCCAGGTAAGTTATCATGGAGAAGCCTAGAAAACCCTAGGGCAGATATCAGCAACCCAAAACTGATGGGAGAAAAAGATGTTTGAGGCTCAAATCAATGCAATCAACACTTGTTCTTATAGAAGGTACTAAAACATCAATGTTGTCCATGTGGAATGACTTCTGGTTTTTAATCACACAGAATTTTGACACAAATTCTCTAATCCAGAGGTAAGGGCAGCAAGTCCACCCTGAGAATAAGCCAAATACCGATAAACCCTCTTAAAGACATTCAGATGTCTAGGGAGGGTAACCAGTTCTACTTCCAAACTGCATTCAAATGAAAAATACATTTAAAAAAAAAAATAAGTACGCTGCAGATATGCGAGCTATATATCCTGAGTTAATAATCAAGCCTGCCCTCCTGCATATACAGAGACAATAAGAATTCCTCTGGCATCCCACATCCCTCCACTGAACTTGATCTGTTGTGCTTGACTAAAGCACATCTTCCATTCACTGTTTTCCCTTTTCAGTCCAACTAGATAAGCTTTCCTACTGCCCTTAGTAAAGATCACATTGCCAGGGGAGAGCATAGCAAGGTTCTATTAAATGTAAAAAGAATAAAAGAAATAGAAAAAGCACCCTGCTTCCCAAGAGAAGTATAAAAGGCCTTCCTTTTCTCACTCAATGTTTAGAAGAAAACAGGAATATTAAGTATTTATTCTTTTCAAGTAGTTACCTCTGTTTAGGTCTTCTCAGAGCTGCCCCAACTTTCCTCCCCCTCCCTGAATCACTACGGGATTTAGAGCGACCCTGTGGTACCCCCCTTTATAGACTGGCGAGTGAATCAATTAAATCCCCACAGCTGGCTACCCTGAAAATCCCTGCACTCCGTTCAGGCAGCTGTGGCCCTCCTTCTAGCAAAAGGGAGAAAATTAACTCCTTCCCTACCCTCTCTTGGATGTAGTTTATCTAAACCATTATATACACCATACTCACCTCTTAAGGACTTTATGTCTTGAATAAAATGAAAGGAGAAAAATGTACCTAAACCTCTATGTTTTATCTTTTTGTTGTTGTTGTTGTTGTTTTGTTTTTTTTTTTCTGCACAGACCTAATCTATTAATTTCCATCAAGAAACTAAATTTGATAAATAGATAACATTATAAAAAGAAAATGTAATTAGCGTGTAGCCTTGGTAGATGTAAACTTACTGGTACCCAGGAGTAATAGCAGTTTATGTGAAAACTAGAATGTTACTATAATTATGAAAATGAATGTATAATTTATGCACAGAAGATGGAAAATATGCAAGGTGTGTAGAGGATATGATTATATTACATTTTCTTGTTTCTATTGATAGATGATAAATCTTTAGAATATGTTCAAACTGTGCATTAGTCTGCATGATTTTTGGAGGGCCGTGATTTCTGATAAAGTTTTTTTTTCTTTTGTTTTTAATTAAACTCCATTTTACAACAGCAGCCTTTCCTCTGCTTTATTATGCCAAAGAAGCATATGGAAATATAAACTCTGAGATGTTACTGATTTATTTTGATGTTGGAGCATTTTACTCTTGTGTAAACATTTCTTGTGACATGAATATGGATAGTTTCAAATCTTAGAAGAGTTCATTACTAAAGGTAGCATATGTTTTTGACTCCTGAACCATGAGGGAAATGAGAACACCCAGCTTGCCAAACAGTAAATTGTAAACAGTTGGTACACCCCTAAGCAAAAGACTGAAATAATTACTGTATCTGTGTTTTAGAGTAGCCAGCTCATTTTTATGTCTCATTTTTGTTTGTGTTTTTTTTTTTTTTTTTTTCATTTTGCTGATTTAATGTTTTTCTGCAAGGTTTGTAGATGCAGACTAAATATATACTTCGGGCCTGCAGCATCATGAGTCTAAGTGTGCAGATGTCAGTGTGGATTCATGGATTCGCAGATACCCTACGACCACGTACAAAAGTCTACGCTGAAGGAGGCAGTCAGCTGTTTCTCTCCCAGACCTAGCCGTAAAACACGTATTTGTTAGCACCCATGGGCTCCATCTTGCCCTGTACCAGGCTGCTCCACCCCACTGAGGAGTTCTGAATGCTTTCCCCACTTCGCCTGTCATCAGAAACTGCGGCCACTAACTACCCTGGCACGCTTGCAGAACTTGTAAGAACAAGGCCAGAGCTGAGTGACATGAATAATTATTTCATGTGTCATGTGTAAATTCTTACTGAGATTTTCCAAGGAGCCTGGCATCCCTGTGTTCCTGCATCCCATGGCGTTTCCCTAACAAATGGCTCAGGTCATGCTGGAATTCTCTCCCTGTTCTGCCTCAACATCCAAGGCTTTTTCTCTGCTTTGCTTGGGGACACCCACACACAAATACCTGTCCCTGGAGAGTCTTCTCTCTCCGTGAGATGATGAAGAGCCTGGAACTCACAGAGGTAGTTTGTCCAAGACTCAGACATGACAGCCGCAGCCTCAGATACAGCCACAACCTTGAACCCCAGGTTGCGAAGGCAGTGGGGAGTCTATCTTGAGGATCTCCTCCAGGGCTTCCATTCCCTAGCCATAGCAGAATTGTATCATTTTTCCACGTTCACAGCAGAAATGTGTAAGCCCTTTGGAAGATGTGTTATTAAAGGATTTAGTTGTAGCTGAAATGATGGACTTGGGGAAGCCCAGATATGGAAACAAATGGAGGAGAGAAAAAGGCAGGAGAGAAAGCTGCCCAGTCACCCAGCTGCTACCTCGTCATGTGACAGTCTCTGAGTTGCACTCAGCAGTCCCGATAAGTTTGTCCTGGGCATCAGCATTTAAAGAAGCTCTTAAGCGCTTATCTGTCTGCAGGAATCTGGGTCAAGTGATTTGCCTAGGTCCAAGCAGGTTGACGGCATAGCCAGGATTAGAAGCCTTGGGTCCTGAGTCATGTCTTGTTTTCTGTAGTGTGAGGCATAACCTCCTCAATGCAGAAACCAGAAATACCACGTCCACAACATACACTGGCCACAGACAAGGCTTGAATTTAAGGAGCCCCTACTCTGTGCATAACTCCATAAGCATACATGGGTGCAGAGTTAGGAAGAGCAAGAGCCTTTCGAAAAGCAAGACATTTCCTTATGCTTACCGCTGGGAGAGAAGAGAAAAGCAGCCTGCTACAGATGCACCTGGCGTTGTTTGACGCATTAAATGGAAGTCAGACGGACATTAAAGTAAAGAGCAGAGAGTGAGAACAGGGACAGATTTACTGATGAGTTGAAAAGACCGTAGCCCACCTCCTCTATTTCCATCGGTTGATGCAGCACACCCTCATGGCATATGGCTTTGTCCATTGCGGGTCTCCCGACCCTTACCATAGCTACTCTCAGACCCAAGAACTTGTGCGGAATCCAACATATTCACATCACTGGTATCCACCAAATATTCCTCCTGGCCTGGATCTGGATGCATTTACCCAGTGTGGTTTTTCCTTACAAATATCAAGAAGAAGCACTTAGTAGGAGCAAGAAAGCCTTGGCACACCCTCAGCACATGCATAATCAAATCACTTTTCCTTAAAATTGTCTTGATGGTCTAACACCTGGGTCTGGTTTCACATTAAGTACTTATGAATAAAGGCAAATGGGCTCTAAGATTCAAGTTTGCAGCAATATACTAAGTCAGGCATGTATCATAAACCTTTCACACAGCTCTAGAAAGAATTCCTTTTGTCCCTGCAAGAGTTATATATTTGGCAAATTCATCTCTTGTGTAACATTATTGTCTTCCAGTGTAGTTACATGAAGGATGAATTAATCCTGTTACCAAATGATTTTTTACAAACAAATAATTGAGGCTCACTGAATAAAGAATAAATAGACTCTGCTATTTAACAGCCAAAGCGAGACAAAAACTACTTCCCATATTAACTCCTTTAAATCTCTGGAAAAAAAAAAGTGTCAAAGGTCAGGAAATATAACACAACCCTGAACTGCAATGTTCCATGCTCTTTCAGCAAAAGAAGGAACTCAAGTACTGGTGAAGGACAAGGAATTGATCAAGCAGCAACAAGTTCATTCTTCTGACATATAAAGAGTAGAACATAGCTCCTTTGTTCCACATTTGTTCCATGCAGTTATCAACCAGAATTTACTTAGGCTTTCATTCAAGTGTCATTGTCTGGACTTATTCAAAGAGTAGGGACAGAGCAATGGCACAGAGATAACTGCCACATTTCTCTCTCTTTCTCTCTCATCCGCACAGCATATGGACTCCATTAAACGTGATCCATCTCAGGTTTTTAAATAAAATAAAACACAGAGCAGAAAAGAAGAGGAAAGAAACATTTTAAAGGAACTAGGGTGAGTGTAAAATGTCACAAAGTGAAGAGCAGCAAGCGTTGCATTCTCTTAGGCATTGCAAGTTTGAAAAGTCCTCAGAAAGGATCCAGCACTCTGTGACGAACTATGTTGGAATTACCTGAGTTCAACAGATTTTATCACACTAGGTAACATTTGAGTGGCGGTTCAGGCCAAAATTAATTTTATTTAATGTGTACAGAATAAGTATAGCTTAAGGAGTGATCTTAAGAGAGCTTGTTCAGCCCTGAACATCTGGTGATGTGTTTTCTTTGATCGCACAGCCTTCACCCTGCTTTAGCTCTTTTATTCTGGCTGCTCTTCTAGATACTTCCAGTATCATCTGTCCGTACATTTTAATAACTTGCAGAGAAAGTCTTTTCGTTTGATTCATCCCTATTGCTGATTACATGGTACAAATTACATCACTGCCCTGTATATCACAAAAGTATAGCACAGTTTACTATATCTGAGATGGCTGGCAGGGTCCTGTGCAAGTACTAGGGCAGGACTGCCCTGCTCTGAGCAATCCACCATGACAGGAGGAGAAAGTAATCCCAAGAACTTGAGGAAGAGTCCAATTGTTGCTCCTCATTCTTTCCTCATCATTTGTAAATCATTGTATTTCATTGGTTCTGACCGTCTCAGGTAGATCCCTCCCCAGCATCATCCCTTCATTTTCAAGCAATATAGACCAGGCTATGCAACACCTCTCTCACGCAGCTCCATTCTGGAGAAAGATGGTAAAACCTGGCAGAGCATAAGGCCTCATTTGGACAGTGTCTTTGTGGGGCTTTTTGTCCAATTAGAGCAGGAAGATCTATCCAGTCCCCTTGTTTCTGTCTTGAAGGAAGTTTTCATCTTCTTTAAAATTCATTGTTCCCTATTGTCCCTCCAGGGTTTCTTATTCTATCTTCAGTATAGTATATATATTCTCTACATGCTATAATTATCCCATGTCCTCCCCTCTGTCTTTCTTGACTTGGTCACAGCCATTGCCTACTCCTTTTGCTTTGCTGCCAACCAACTTTAAAGAACATTTCAGCATTTGTGTCTCCCTGGGGAAAGTGAGCAAGGCTGTGGCCTTACCCTACTTTTACTGACCTCTATTCATATGCTCCATGGTCCCTGTCAGCCTCTTCACTCATTATTCTTTTACATCTGCACCTTCATGCCTCATCTTCTCACTTTCTGTTAAGAAATTTTCCATTTTATAAGTAGGAAAGTCCAAAGAGAGCAAGTAATTTGCCCAAGAGCACATGGAGCAAGCCGAAACCAGGTTTCTTAAGTCTTCAGTTTGTTGACTATAACCTAGATTATTCTTCTTTCCTTTGTGATATACTGTACCATAAAGATGTTCTTCCCCTTGTCTATACACTCACATTATCACCCTTCTTCTGAAACCCTTCTGCTTTTAAATCTCGGCTGAAAACTTTTCAATTCCCTTTCCCTTTTTTTCATTGCTACACAACTCATTTCCTTTTCATTCTTTCCTTTTTCTCTTCTTTTCTAGCCTTCACACTGGATCTAGGTTTCAAGAATAATTTTGTTGGTGTTTCTTCCTTATTTTTGATTTTCTTACATTCAGAGTACTCTATCTTCAGAGACTGTTTTTCATTTTTGCCTCTTTGAGAGTCACTGTGGCAATCTGTAGAACATTCCTTCTTTTCTTTATCTGTCTCTCTGCAAAGCATTTTGCACTACTTTTCATGGAGGATGCTTTTATATAAATAAATTAGATTCTGATTGTAAGGAAAATGAAGAGACTATAGCAAGCAAGCTCTGAGGACACTGAGGACATCATAAGCGGTAAAATTTATTCTTTAGTCATCCTTGTGTTAAAAAAAGAAAAAGGAAAAAAAACACACTTTAATTTTTTGGTATATAGAATATAATTTGTACCTTCTCATTGTACTTAGTGTAAATAGTGTAAATTCAGTTTTATAACTCGGTAGCCAGATTTGGGAAAACATTCAGAACAAGTACTTCAAGGAAATTCAGAGAGAGAGAGATCATCTGGAGTTAAAATCCAATACTATATACTTTCAGAAAATTAAATATTTTTCTTTGTCACTATACAGATTTTAGCTGCCATATTTTGCCTTATTAAATTCTGTCTTTAACATATAGCCTTTCAGGTATAGGTGCTCAGTTGCTTCAGTGCCACGAACAAGAAAAGAAAATAATACTTAAATCTATAACAGCTGCATAAACCTCCCCTTAAACAGAATGCACTGTAGATGTGCAAGCCTTCACTACTAAATATTTTCATCTGTTTATGTGATGTACACATGTGGCAAGTTAGGAAAGTGTTAGCTTGCAATGCTTCCAGCCAGTCATACATCTTTTTTCTCCATGTGTTGTTGTCTTCTATCTTATGCACATCAATATAATCTTTACTACCCATTTCCACTTTTTATAATGCTCCTAATATAAATCTACCTGAATGTTTGCACAGTAGGAAAAAAAAAATGTGGCTTAATATGTAGAGTTAGATAATTAGATGGGGAAATCAATTGATGAAATATCCCCCCAATGAAGAAAGGTATTTGCTGTTCATTTGGTTTGCAAAGGTTTGGAAGGGTTTTGGTCCCTCATGGTGAATTCTGGTATTTGAGAAATGAGCCAGCCCTGCTAACTCTCACATATTAAAAAAAAAAAAAAAAAAAAAAAAAAAAACACACATTAGCGCCTTCCAGATTGTAAAAGCTACTCACCCTGGCTGCAGCACCTCGCACTGGGGGGCTGATGGGCTGCTCAAGGGAGGCAGAGCTTCTAAAGCCCTTGAGCGGGAGGGATGCGTGTCAACCGCGCTCCTTCCTGCGGCACACGGGTATGGTCTCTAGCATCCTGGGAGCGTCGTCCTGTCTGCCTTGCACCCCTGCAGCTCACTGTGCACAAACTCTGGAGGACACAGAGCTTGTTCTGAGCAAAGAAGCACAATCCTGACTGCAGCGACACTGGCATCCGCACACGTCCACAGCAGTCACTCGTACCTGACTTCTCATCTGAATAGCCACCACCCACTCGTCGTTGCTACACAGCACCTACGGAGTACTGTGGGCTAGGATGGTGGTTTAAGGATATGAACTAGGAAAAGGAAGGACACTAATCCTCTTTTTGTCAATCCAGCATACTTGATTAAAGCTGATTAACACTGGCAGGCCACTGGTACACAAGCCTTTTTCATTTCTCACAGAAGAACAGAAATGCCTGTCTTTCCTCATGCTGCCAATATTACTTTTTTTCCTCCAGATCTGATCTCACTAATTTATGGCACTTCTACATAAAAAACTTCATTTGCAGCATCCGCCACCCATGTACAAAGATCACAGCAATTCAGTAGCTCTGTCGCTATTGCAGTGAGCAAGGAGAGACTTTCACACAGGGGCCAGTCACGGAGCTGATGACACAGGCGCAGTGGCCTGTCCTATTCCTTCGTGCCTATTAGCACTCACAGAGCTGACTGTGTTTCCTGACACAGTACAGCAGTTACCAAGTTCTGCTCTTCATATGTGGACCACAGTGAATTTGAACCAACTCCAGCAAAACATAGTTACTCTGGATTTCCATATGTGATGGAATATAATTTGACCTGTGTGGCCCACAACTTCTACTCCTTAATCATGAAAAAAAAATTGAAAAAGTCATTGTGTAAAGCTGTATGCAGACCTGTTAATTTTTTGCCCCCATTATTCTGACAGAGAAATTCAGACAGTCTTTGATAGGTACAAATAATTGAAGGACAGCATGTCATACAGATAGCAACTTGTATTATTTCATATACGACTTTTGCGAGAAAAAAAATACTGTTCGCTGTGAGAAGGCCTCAGGTTAGCCAGAGCTTTGAGGTGGCCTTGTCTAGATCTGTTTCTTATAGTCAGCTCTCTGGATAAGACAAGAGAACCTTTAAGTAAGAAAGCCAAATCGTATTACAATATAAATTAGAAAGCTCAACTTTTCATACAGAGAAACACGCAGATAAAACAAACCCCATCATAGATATCTAAGGTAGTAAGACTACTATATCCAAACTCAAACTTCTCTATAAAACTAACTGATTGTTCACAGGCAGAGATGAAATGGAAACTCTGACTTCGGCAGAAAATTTTGGGCGTTGGGTACACAGCCATTCATTATTAGAAAACATAATGTCAATTTAGGATATAATTTTCATCTTAAACATTTGAAAATTTTAGTCCACATGTGTAAATATACTAGCTTTTCATGTGTGGTTTTGTTCCAGTGTGTCCAGATACATATCTTCAACAGTTCTGCAAAAATGTAAATTCAGCGATGTCCCAGTGGCTTACCATGTTTCTCCTGTTAATAATCAACAGTTGTAAGAGTTACCCATATGTTTTTTGTCAATCTTCAGCTTTCTAGGATTACCTGTGTACCACATCTTGAATGACAGAAATATCATGATCTCATAATTTACACATTGTTGAGTCACTCTGTATTGTGCCCATGTGAAGCATCTTAAAAACTCGTATTTATATATTAAAGCAAAGGAGACCCATCTTGTACCCTTCTCCAGACGTAGAAATCTGAAGAGACATGGCTGTATTTGTAAAGATATACAATAAAGCAACACTGCTGCTGGTTGGAGAAAGTCACAATTGTACTTTTTAGGTACAGTTTTGTACCTAACCTTGTACCTAACCTGCTTACCCAAGCCTAGCAATACTATGACATTGAAAATGGACGTTATGCGGTTTATTTTTTAGGTGCCACTGTTAGGTGCTGTTTAGGTTCCACTGTATAACAGCAGTGGAATGTACAGATTCCATAAAATCATAAAAGTAGCATAGATAGTTTTGAAATAATATTTAACCTTTTGCCTGTTAACTCAGTCAACTTTCTGTTGTTGACTTCAAAGTGAAAAAGATGTTGTCATAAATGCGAAATGAGTCCTGTTCAGGACCCCTATGAACTTCTCTAAACATCTTTAAAAGTCACAAGGATGCCTTCTCTGTACCTGTTGGGACTCTTAACTAAATCGTTCTGTTCTGAAACGGCCCGGTGATGTATTGAGAGGTAATGTTTAATGTTAATGTTTAATGTCAGAAGAGTGCCATTATTCAGCGATAAAAAGGTGATGAAAATATTGTTATTGCTTATACAATAAGAAATAAAGGAACTACAAAAGTATATAAATTAATATAATGATCCAGGTGCAGATCATATTTTCACATGATTATTTCCCAGTGTGAACTCACTGAACTGGTATTAAACAGTTGTGCTAAATTCAGGCCAGCATTTTCAAAAATAAGTAGTATTCATCAGTGATTTTGAACCACCATAGAGGGTAAAAATGTTTGCTCTCAAAGCCCTTAAATAGATCTTAGCTTGGCCACCCCAGAACTTCAGAATCATGCAACTTTAATCACTGTTTTACAGTCTTCGGAAAAGTCATATGATTACAAACCAGTTCTGACTTTTTGAAATATAATCAATCTCCCTAGCGTTCATAAGCAGCAGTGCTGGGGGTTTTGCACATAGTCTATGGATTGCACACACAGTGGTTACACTGTTCATATTCATTGTTGGCTTTCTGGGAGGAAAAGCCAACACAGTCCTCATACCAACATACAGCATCATATCTGCCCCGTGAGTGGTTGATTAAAATCTTTCTGAAGGGTTAAAATCACTTGTTCTATACATCAAAACTTTCAAACGTAACTTCATATACTGACAGTAGCATTTTTGAAACATTTGGATTTCACGTAAGTATTCACAAATATTTGCAAAAGCTGTAAATAATCAAGTAGAATGAATAGAAAAAGCCCCAAATCATATTTGTCAGTCCAGGATTATTTGCAATTGAATTTATTCTTTGCTTTGAATTATTTTTTTTTCATCTGATATTGTTAGAAATAATTATTATTCTTCTAAGTTGCAGTCAGGATCAAGGTTTCATTGTGATAAATGCTGGTTATCCAGAAGGGACAGTCCCTGCTCCAAGGAGCTGCTANCTTAAGAGACAAAAAAAAAAAAAAAACAGATGGGGAAATGTGATATAACATACAAGCACAGTGGTTAAGGTGATGATAGCTTCACATCTTAGCCAAGAGCCTGCAAACTGCACAGAACTGGTTGATATCCACACCCCTACAGTAACCCATTGATTCCAGTGGGGCTCTGACAGGCAGCTGGAGCTTCCTTTAAAGCACTAATGCCAAATCCAGGGTGCATTAATTTCTTTGCCAAGGCTTTTTTCACTCTTCTGTTTTACTAATTTTATTTACATTATTGTTACTTTTTCATATTTAATTTTAGTCCTCTGCCTATTCTTGTAAGCAATCAGGACTGCTTCTGTTTTCATATATAATTAAAACTATTTGATTTAACCTTGCTTTTTTAATTAAAAAATAAACTTTGGCCATTTTTACTTTGAATTTTCAAACTTTTCTTTTTTTTTTAATTAATCCCTTTCCAGCTGAATAAAGCTGTGCCTCTTAAAGTCTTCTTTCACTGCCCCAGTCTCAGAGTTACTGTGAACTTTTAGTTCTTGTTCCCTCCCCACTAAATTCTTAGAGAATCAAGTTACTACTTCTACTGTCAGCACAATGTCTTGATTATCAATACATTGTCTAATTTGATCTTTACTCACCCATTCAGCAATATGAATTTCAAAACAAAGCCCTATATGAAAAACAGTGTGAAAATAAACTATCTCGTAATGATTAGAACTCCTGCTGATTGCCTGGCTTTATGTGAAGTGATGGCAATCACATGTTCAAAGCATGCCAACCGAAGTGTGGCTACCATACTTAGCAGTTCAGTTTCTTATGTGACAGTAGTATGAAATATGGGAAAAAAAAAAAAAAAAAAAAAAAACACCTTTCTGGGGCTGTGATGACTTATATGGTGCTTAATGAGAAAGCCGTGTCAGAACTTACAGCTAAGATGGATCTTTAATATAACCACAGGTAAGCTAATATATGTGAGAGGAAAAGGTTTTGTGTAGAAAAGCAAACAAGCCATTTGCTCCTATAAGAAACCTTGTTATTTTCTGAGGCCCGGTTAAACCAGCCTGTCCCAGGGTTTTTGCATCTCAGCCCAAGGCTGGAAGGGACAGGTATCTTTTCAATGATTTAACAAAATATAAATTGAAGAAATTAAATGGGCCTGTATCAGGCTGACCACAGATACCTCAAAGGGAAGAGTTAACATTCTGGATGTCAGTAACTTTCAGGTCCTACTCTTTCTTATATGTCTTTCAGTACGCTTCTTAAAGTAACATTCAAGGAGCTTCACACACTGTAACATGGACAAGGGTCTTTATTAGCTGATTCTGCTCTGTCCTGACCTCCCCGTAAGGAAAGGACCAAGTGGGGTCTGGGATTTTGGTCTGGGGGCTTTTGCTCTGATTTTACATGGCCAAGTGTTCAGTGTTTATAGGAACAAAGACGAGGAAAAGAGGTACTTCTTGTTCTTGGAAGGGGAGGCAGATTTGCGAAGCTTTGTGTTTCCAGTATGAGCTCACAAGAAAGTTTAGATATTTTGTCTTAACATTTTGAACAGTATCTCCATCAGACAGGTGGTACTATACTGGCAAACATTCCTCTTGTCAAAAAAAAAGTCCTTTTGTCAGCATAGTTTTTTCCACTTGGGGAACTAGCATAAATTATGCTGACAAAAGGACATTTCTTCTGGTATACAGTGAATCTACCTGAGGAAGGTCTGCTGATAAAGCTGCTGCAACAAACATTGTATGAGTAGACTAAGCCTTGAACTGATTCTCACGAAATTTCTGCCTTCTGCAGAAATGAGCTTCCTCTCCTAGAAGATAGTTTGGTGGTTTTTCAACAGTAGCAGTGGACACAACTTTCATCCCAGAAATTAAAACAGTCCAACTGAACTCCAAATTTGGACTAATGATGCCTAATCATCTAACAGATGAGTAGATTTCAGGGTTTCTGTAGTCTAGTCAAGAAACAGAGAAAAAATAATCCTCAAGTGATATAGGTGATTGCAATGTGTTTGCAACTGGATACTGAAGTACCATACACTGTTGGATGCTGTCCCTGCATATGCCATAGTTTGTTTCCCTGTGTGCACTAAGCTTCAGAAGATACTATTTTTTGCCAGAGGGTCCCTCAAAATTCTCAGGAGCCTCTTCCTAGTGTTTGGCCACACAATGAATTGCAGGATCAGGGCCTAAGGATGCCGAGAGGAATCTGTACTTACACAGTGCATTTTATAACACTGTGTATCACTGTAATTCAGTGATAAACGCTTTCTAAAGCAAGTATAAATATCATGGTACAAACAGAAAGATGAGAAAAGTGACGTAAGAAATATTAGACATGTGCCATTTTGAAAGGTTTGATTTTGGTTTATTTTACCCATGTAATTAAACGTTATTGACCACTTGTTTATACCATACTTAAAATCGGCCTTCTGGCTTCCTTATTAGAGGACGGCATCCTGCTTATGGGTTGGGAATGACACTGTATCTAACTGATCACCTCTGACTTACAACTCTCTGAGACAATGCTTTAGCTGTTACAATAATTATTGCTTACATATAAAGATCTTAAAGAACAGCCTAGGATTTAGCCATGCGACTTACATTAAAAGCAGCTGGAAGAGTAAATCTTGTCTGACTGAAATGCAAGGATACGTTTGCTAGTAACATGCCTCTGAGTCTTTGCGACTAATCATTCTTGTCACTGACAGCATGACACAGGTGGCTGTGAGGGACACACTCGCGTTTTACTGTGATTCCTTGTGTTGTGAGTTGATCGCTTTTTTGGAAAGTGACACTGTGACACTGGCATAAAAGAGAGCTTCCTCGGATGCCCCCAAAGGGCACACGGTGCAGCCCCATTTCAGACAGTCCGTACAGAGGCCCTCAGGTTGTACAGAAAGCCTTAAGCATCCTGAAGCTCTCTAAGGAGAACTCTAGGGAGAGAAATTAGATGGCGATGTGGAAGGAATGCATTCTGCTGTAGCTGATTTTCAATGAGGTGGTCCCTCCTTCAAGTAACAGAAGGCCTCGGAGATGTTTTTTAAGGGTTAAGGCTCCAAGATCACTCATGACAGACCCTTCTGTCACAGAAAATCAAAGCCTGGCCCTCCTAGCACGTGAACATACTATGGGCAATTTTACAGCAGTCCCTATGAAGCAGGGACTGGCATCCTTACAGAATAATCACCAGAAAAAGTGTCAATAATATAATATAATAACATTGGACATTTGCATCATTTGCTGTGTTCATTTTCCCAAGGCATACATTCACAATCTAAGGAGTTATAAATAATTAACATGATTTAATTTTTAATACTATGGAGAAAGATATAGTATCTACACCTTTAAATAAAGTACATAATAGCAAAATGAACATATGAGATTTGACAGAACAGAAGGTTAAGATAACCTGCAATATTTTCCAAATGTCAAAAGAAGGTATTAGTTAGTTAGTTAGAGTTGCATAATGTAGCTATTAATTTCCATGGGATTATGCCACAAAAGCCTTGACTCAGTGATTTTAAATATGTTTGCACACAATGACCCCAGCAGCTGAAAGAATGAATCATATTTTGCTCCTATAAAATCTAGTCCAAATTTAATGTCTGTGTATAATTGATTGTACTCATCAAATTTTGGAATTTAAGTATATAATCATAAATATTTAAATATATGTTTATATTTGTAATTTCCAGTGTATTATTATAAAATTACATAAAGTAAAATGTCTGTAACAGTGACTGATATGTCAAGTAGTTTCATCAAGATCAATAGTTATGCTGATTAACACCAGCTGAAGATCTGGCCCAATAAAGAGCAAACTACATAATGAGCAAAATAATCCACTCTGCTATTAATTAGAAAAAAAGAGCTAACAATACATAATCCAAATGTTGGGGTTTACACAGGGTGTTCCAAAGCACGTAGGCAGTTGTGGGTAATTTGGGAGCGGATCAATGTGTCAAGATGTGGAGTTCCCACATTTCTCTTCTCGGCTCTAAACCCCTTGCATATTTTGGAAGCAAAAGGGGACTCTGCATTTTTATTTTTACAGATGCTGGAACCGTGCCAGATCCTCCTATTACAAATATTTCAATACACTGCCAAATACTCCCATTGGGCATACTTCTTGTATCCCCATAACTACTGGTTTTGCTCAGTCCATTACTCTATAACACTAGCCACTAGTCCAGCTGCAATAATCTGGTCTGACAAACAGGGCATCAGAAATTCAGACACATCTTGCTGAAGAAACTGGGCTGGTAATAAATCCAGTATGCAGAGATTTATTATGTAATTTTTGCATGAGGAGAAAATATAAAGAACTACCTCACAGGTGCAAATTTGTTTTACTAAGGATCACGTATTGACACGACTTGAAAAGATAACAGTATTTAAAAGTATGATGTGAGAGAAACAGTCTAGTGATAATAGCTATAAATTTCTTTTAGACCTGTATTTTCCACTAATTCATCTATCACTGACTTCAGAGGGGCCAAGAGTTCAACCCTGATGTCCTAATGATTTGGGAAAAAATTGAAAGCATCTCAGCTTTAAAAATTTTTATTTTCCACCTATAAGCAGTACTTGAGATCAAGCATGTTTTCCCTGGTAAATCTGAAAAAAAAAAGAAAAAAGAGAAAAAAAAAGGTATTCATGTATTTGCTACCTTCTACATACAATTTTTCTATTTTCTTATCATTCTGTAACAATGAAAGATGCCACATTAGTGCACAGAGCCTTTATCTTAACCTGTCAGATGAATTCATTCCTTTCACTATAAAAAAACTGCATTTCACATTTTCTTTCCTTAGACCCCAAATTTGCAAACACTTAAGCATATGCTTAATATTAAGACTCATTTGGTACAGAATGGGAAAGCAATGAACTATACTTAAGAGACAATAGTGCTCCTCACATATATTTTATAGCAGTTTTTCTAGACTACATTTAATTATTTTAATGCCAAATTGAACTGTTTCATCTCTTCTGCAATGTACGAGAGAAATCCTGTAGCTGCTCTTTAGACTTCTTTTGATCTGGTGAATATTTTCTGTGTTTTTGAGAATTTCTTCGAACAACCCATGATTTAATTGCAGTCTTTTTCCTCTAGTCTAGCAACTAAGCCAGAATCATCCCACATTAAAGGCAAAGAAAATACACTAGATTGATTTACAATAAAAATATTTATATTTAATATTAGTGTTCCTGTAGTAGGTCACTAAAGGAATAATAAAAATGGTACACTGTTGTTACTGCTTTAAAAAAAGGGATTTTTATTTAAGCAAATCATGTCAGTGTCTGAAGCCTACTGGATTATCTTCTAACATATGGTAAGTATTGGTTATGTGGTGTGCTGGCTTGCATTTCATTGTTGGAAAAGCATAGAAAACTGATTTTAGTATGCCTTTGCTCTTAGCAGCAGGGTATAATCATTTTTAAAAGAAATTATGGAATCAAGCATTAGCATACTGTGTAAATTTAGGATTTATGGAAGGATGTCATATATCACACACATATATTGCTTTGGGATGCTTAGGAAATCTCCAGTACCACATGTCACTGTTTTGTAGTTATTTAAAATGGTAACTAAGCACATGCAAAAAAATAGCAGTGCTAGGATAGCATTCTAAAAATTACATTGTTAAGTAT
Source organism: Nothocercus julius (assembly GCA_013398735.1). Classification (NCBI taxonomy): domain Eukaryota; kingdom Metazoa; phylum Chordata; class Aves; order Tinamiformes; family Tinamidae; genus Nothocercus; species Nothocercus julius. Next base: position 43,990 of record VZSV01000193.1, on the reverse strand, counting down.
TTAATAAACATACTGAAATGTTAATATATTATCCATTTACAACCACCGAACTTTAAGGATTTCTTCTCTGCTAATACATCAGTTGTTATTATCCCTAAACATATTAGTCAAGCTTCAGATATGTAGCACCTCGCAGCCTTGCTGGTTTTACAGGATTTTGTGCAGGTACCTCGAGGTGAGAGGTTGTATGTAGGTGGAAGCTGGGTCTTGTGCCCACGGAGGAGAGCTGGGTTCTTGAGAGCTACACACAGCCTAACTCTCTTTTCTCAGCACAGGGCAAACAAACCCTTGCTTTGCGCAGCCTTCCTGTCCGATGGTCCTTTCTTCTGTGCCCCTCCTCCCTGGCACCAAGCAGGGCCAGCCAACACCAGCCAGACATCGCACAGGCTCTGGATCGGGCCGTGGTGCTGCTCCCCTGCTGATGGCCTCATGCCTTTCCTTTCATGGCATCCCCAGAGCCAGCCCTGTCTCAAGAAGTGATATTGTCTTGTGGCCACCTTCACACGCCTCACGCTGCCCCCAGCTCTGCAGAGTGCGGAGCAAACACAGGGGCCCTTCTGCTCAGCAGAGCATTGAGAAACATCAGCATTTTTGACCAGGTGCTCTAAGAAAAATACAAGTAAACAGCTTCCAGATATTCATTCTAAATAGGAAATCAAATTTGTATTTAAAGGATGAGAGAAAGGTACACATGAGATATCTGAAAGCTCTCACTACTAATGGTAGACTTCCCTTTAGATATTAGTGGCATAATTAATTGACTAATGTCAAAAAACAATAATCTGTTTCAAGCATCCATTCTAAATACCTATTAAATACTTGCGGGTACCTAGCAACTTTGTTTCAAAATCCATTTCACCTCTATCAAAACAAAGGTACAATTCAAAAGACAGACAAAAAAAAAAGAATCTTGTGACCTTCCACTAGTGTACATTTTGGTGCATGGAATTTCTGTGACTTACTTCCATCCATTCAACCATTGCTGTTTATTCTGTACTTTTATCTAAATAAGGCTATAAGTAGGTTCTTATCCACACAGTGAGACCTGAGCCATGAAACCCTCAAATTAGGGGGTTTTATCCTACTCTGTTGGATTATGGCTATATGAAGGTTTGTGATGAAGCCACTGTGGTGAAGGGTCCTGACAGCAGGCTATGAAAAGAAGACAGAGTCCAGATATGCCCCTCTTTGCTTGTTGCATCATGATTCATGCTGTACTAATGACAATGAGCTTGCCTGTTTTAAACACCCAGCACTGAGGGACTAAAGTCCTTTGAGACATGAGACTAACACACCTCTTGGCTATCAAGTGATAGGCAGAAAATAAACATGACTGATGCCTGGTCATGAACACTAGGGAGCTAGGATGGGAGAGCAGGGAATCTGGTCTACTCACGGCTGATCCAGAAAAGACTATACTGGTGGGAGTCATTATTGATGCTAACGATGGCAAGCAGCCATGTAGGAGAGGCCACGAGCTGCTGTGTTCAGATAATAAGTGCCTGAAGATGATTGCTTAAGGGTGACAAATCTTGACATTTCGCTCTATGTCATTCCTAGTCTCCTGCCTTCAGCTAGGTACTTGCTTGTCGTAAGACAGAAAGAAAAAAAAAACAAGCACCAAATGCTCTCCTGTTGGACCTCTTAAGCTTTCAACTGCTAACTGTTTGTGCAAGAAACTGGCACAGCCAGAAGTAGGATCAATTATTTTAAATTATAACATTCAATGCCAAAATCAGCAATCACATCAGCAACTTGTCTCAGCTGCCTGAAATTCCAGAAGTAAACATTTAAGGGTGAAATCTTCTCTTGTTTCTTATCCTGCACGGTGCTAGCCCACCGTGTTTACAGTGACTATATTTCAAATCTGCAGACATCCCTCAAACAGCGATCAGCAGACTTAAATATTTAATATATTATTAACATTAGGATATTGAAAACGCTTAGTCCTTCTGGGGCACTAAAAAGTGTTTTTACCTTTATTCATGTAGACAGAGAAAAGGGAAAAAATATTTTTGCAGTAACTATTCTTTTGCTGAATGGCCTTTTTTGCTGCTTCATAGGTAGTTGTCTTTGTTTGTGTTCAGTAGGTACCAAATCTAAGGATTTGAATTAACCCTTAGATATAAGCCGTCAAATGAGAAAATCACCAGGCACTGCATAGAGGCTGGTCTGGGCTAGAGAGGGAACATTAGTTCCCTAACTGCCTTCACTCTTATTCCCTGTTATTGTTTCTCTCCTTTTCTGTGTCCAGGCATGGATCTTGAGGCCTACAAATGTGTTTCTCCTTGGGAATGAGGAGAGAACACTTACTCCTCTGACTGCCAGTCTTGACCAGTGGTGTCCAATAATTACTGAAGTTGCTGATTTTCACCACTGGCAAGAAATCCTGTAAACATGTATGATATGTGAGCTATCTGTATATGTTAGTTCTAATTATTGTTCAAAATAGTTACTCAATTCGGTAACATTTTCTAGAACGGTAATTTCTATACTGAGGTCTTCCAGTGAAAGGTGATTCATTCATTTGTGGTCTATGGAGAAGTCATGGAGATAGATGCATTTCTCTGCACTAAAGAACAGCATTTTGTGCCTGTTATTCCCCAAATGCCTTCTAAAATTTTTGACCAGTATCTTCTAAGGAAACATTACTAAACCATTTTGAATTCTACAGCTATAAAGCCAAACTCAACAGGGCGGTGGAGGCAGCAAATAGAAAAACACAGTGAAAGCAGTCAAAGTCATTTCGCAATGATACATCTGGTTTGGGTATTTCTTTTACACATCTTGTTTTTGAAAGAGCAAAATGCCACAACTGCCACAGAAGTGGTACAAAATCTTGTCTGTGAAGGAGAAAGGAGGAAAAATGTCCCAGAACAGAATTTGGATCAGATGAAGGAGTCCATCACCTACTCTTTAAGGTGAAGATTTCTCAGTGAATATCAAAGATTCTGCAGCCCTGACATAGCCTGTGTCCTACCACCCAGCAACATCCCTGCATTTACGTTATTGCATAGGACATTGATCTGTAATAAGCTAATGAAGTCACAACCTCTGCTCTTGCTCCATAGTATTACACCTTCCATGCACACACATCTCTCCAGATACAGCCATGCAGGACATGGGGGACCCCAGCATGGGGCCAAAGGAAATCCCTGGAGTACAATGTGTGCCTCTGATGTCTGCACCTCGCTAGAAAGGATTTCCTTTCTCCTTGTGTCCCTGAAGTAGCCTCTGGTTCCTCAGACACATTTTACAAAGTCCTGCTGGTCTGAGGGCAAATTGACGGTGTCTGTCCAAGTCTCTAGGAGAGGAGCGCCAGAGCATGGTTCTCTGTTCTGTTAAATCATTTTGAAAATGCAATTATACCCAATTAGTGTTTAGCGTTGGCTGTCTTTAGTGTTTACTCTGGTTCGTTTCCATGAAGTGAGATTTCAGGGTTCTTTATTACTGCTAATATGTTACGTCCTACTTTGACAGTCACCTTATGTTCACCCTTTTTTTTTTTTTGTCAATTATCCAATTATCCTAATTTCGTGTATGACTCCTGATCTTTATCTACACATTCTCTTCACTGAGTCCTCTCAGGACCAGAGTTTGCCCTTGTTGCTGGACAGGTTACACAGGCTGGACCATTGTATAACTGCACAAGAAATAAGGAATTTTTTACAAATAACTTGACCAGATAAGTTTGCTTAAGTACATTGGCTATCTGAATTTCACATAAAATAGGCCTCTTACTTGAAAAAGAGTAAAGAAAAGCTGTGGCTCATGGTTAGGTTTATAGTTGCATTTTCCATCAAGGGGAATAGCTGATGCTCTCTGCAGGGAACATACACTTGAAAGATGGGTCTCAGCCACAAAATGTAATTCAATTTCACTCTTCCAAAAAGTTTGGGGCTATTCAGAACTCCCAAGTTTTGATCCCGGTCCATTCCAAGCTTGGTTTAGGGAACAAGAGTTGTCTTCCTTCCCATTGCAGATGTCTTTTTAATATACATTCCTCTCTCTCACTTTTAATCACGTCTCAGCCACTTGCTCACATGCAGCAATATCAACTCAAGCATATGTAGCAAACTCATAATTCAAAATTACTTGGCTCCACAACACAAGATAATCTTGAGGAACAACAACTGCAAATTAAATACTGTATTACGGTATTCATACATAGGTTATCCAATGGTATATGCTGTGATTTAAATCCTACTACTGTCAAATGATTTGAATCATTAAATAGATAATAACCAATGGATAGCCTGTTCATTTTCAAAATGTTTTGATATTTTGAATCAAAACAGTTTATACTGAAGTTAGCTGGATTCTTTAGAAATTGTTTTATGGTATGCTGCATAAACTAAGAACTCTTTATCAGGTAAGATGAATTCTCTTTTTTAAACTCAGGATTATTGAAGTATGTAAAAAAATGCACATTCAACAGTAGAAGTTCTCTAGAAAAGGATAATTTTACAGTTCATTAAAAACTAATGATTGTTGTATCTTGACATTATTCAAGTCTGAGATATTATGATCCCAGCCTTTCTCCACATGAAAAAAAAAAGTCTTCTTGAAGCTACCAAGGTTGCAGGCATTCCAGTGTTATGAGTGATATGTACAGCTGGATTAGATCAATTAGCACCAAAACAGAACATTAAATAACCTTTTACTGATAATAGTTCATGCAGTTGCATCCTATTACAAAAGCAATATTTTAAGGGTGAACAGCAACACGTTTTCAATTGCCTTGTAGACACAGAGTACAAATCAGAATTTGGAGTGTAACACATCTAGTAGCACAGTTTATCCTGTTTTCTTTTATGAAAGTCTAGTAACACTATTTTTACTTTTTTATCTCCTCCCCTAATAAGGATAGTTGCTTAACTGCTATATCATCTACAGCCAACACTTCAAAGGGATGAGATGAGGAGAGGTGTGAAAAAAAATGAAGTTTTACCACAGTTGTGTAGGTAACAACTGTATTATCAAATATTTTATCTTTTTTATTAAAGCCCACTGATGGTGCAAATGTGCATTCACCCATATGTTATGAATTCAGAGCAAACGTCCAACAAAAGTGTTTTTATTTAAACACTGGTGGTTGGAACCAGCTACAACCTGGGCACTGCACTCCACTCTTGGTCACTTTTGAAAGTGGGCACAGGGGGCTCTGCCTTTCGTTCTTTGAAACTAAACGAGAACTACCACTGATGCAAAAGGGAGCAGAACTGGATTTTGTAAAGTGCGTGCAGGGGGCATCTGCAAAGATCAAGAAGTAGGGATAGGGTGGTTGAGATTCTGAGAGAGAGACTTTGGTTTCTACCATGTTCAGCTAAGATTAAAATGGTCTTCTGTCTCAGCAAAACTCCTTTCTGTAGCAGGGATAAAGGTTAGTAAAGCATAGTAAAGGTTGTTTGTCAGGAAAAAACTGAGACAATAATGATATTTTCATGGATATTTCTTTTTTTTTCCTCATATATGCTAACATTGTGCCTCACATTTCAGTGACTTTTATTCAAACTTGCTACAGCTGAGTTGCAAAATGTTGTCTTTGTCCTTAAGACCATGACAGAGAACTTTATCTGCATTCAGATGCCTACTGGTTTGTGGTATTTCAATAATAAAACAGCAGGATTGAAGGCTCATGATGAGAAATCTGACTAATTACCTGTTAGATGATAGATGGTTGTAACTCGGCAGTGCCAGTCACTGAAAACAAAACACTTCTAGATATCAATCAGCTTCCTGACAAATTCAATTTCCATCACATTCAGTGGACAATAAATGTGAATTTTACCTCAGCAGCTCTATGGCTTTGACTTTTAACTTTCCAATATGCATAATGATATTTTAATAAAGTAGAGATTTTTTAAAATAAATTAGTATTTAAATACCTGACATATTCATATTTCAGGCTCAAAGCTGGTGGAAATAATTAATGTTGCAAATCTGTCTTGTGCTCTGCTGCAGACAGAAAAGGTATATTTAATAGCAGTTCTCCTGTTTTCCCCATATATTTTTACTTAAGACCAATTATTTAGAATGCTTGTAATCCACCCTCTTTTTTTCCAGCATCTTTATCTCTATGTCAATGAGTTGGGTGCATCTTTTACATATGACTTAAAAAACAAAATGTCCAATTATGACCATAGCGTACCAGCATGTGGGCAAAGTTAAAACAAAGCAGCACTGAGGCATAGAAATTGAATATGGGCTTAAAGAAGCACCTCTCGCTTGCCACATCAGGCCCAATTGCATTGTCAACATCTGGAAGTCATGGATAAGCTTGTGCAACTCGGAATGAATCTGAGTCCACTTACACTGCTGTAAATCAGGAAAGGCCAATTACAGTGAGTTTAATATCCAGATCAACTATGTGAGATGAGAATCAGGCTCCAGAGGCTCCTGACCCTTTTGTTACACTAGACACAGCCAACTGAAAGCTAAGAGGAGGCATAAGTGTTGCCCCACACTGTTATTTGCAGCCTACTATTCCCACAACGAATCACCCTGATCAGAGATCCCTGCCCCATGCATCGTCAAGATAGGCATGACAGGCTCTGTCCCAAATATTGGCCATCTTCACGTGTGGGGAGATACAGTTCGAATTAAATCATTACCTCTCCTTTATGCTGGGTTGCATCATTGAAACAGGAAGAGCAGCAAAATGCCTGTTTTAGAGCACTGTGGCTATCCGATTCTACTTTATCTAATAAAAATCTGCAAAAAATATAAACAATCCATTGTGCAGCAGCATTGCATGACGGTGGTGGGGACATTAAGTGCAGTTTTAATGCACTACCTCTACGGCCTGTTCAAAGGAGGAGCCCCACGGGTGCCTCGCCAGCCCACGGTGCAGGGGCTGCAGGAAGCTTTGCCCTTTGGAAACAGGAGTTATTAACTAGCGGGACCCACTTCTCCCAAAGAACATAGGGGAGAGATAACTGTGTTAACGTATATACGTCTGCCAAGGGTTTCCAGGCTGGCCGCTTGCCTGCGCATCTTGTTCGACTGGTAGGAGGGCTCCAGTAGAAGGCTTGTCTCCTCCTTTCCCCCTACCAGGAACAGCCTCATCTTTCATCCAAAGCTTCCACTGCAAGTCCCTGCTCCACATGGGAGCCCCACGTGGCTGTGGGGCCAGGCAGTCACATACACAACCTCTCCCGGGCCCAGAACAGGCAGTCCGGTGGGAAGGGTGCACTGGACACAAGTGGGATGGGGCTGCGAGGAGGCCCATGGTCAAGCCAAACCTCACTGCAAGATGGAGAAAAAGCGCAAAGAAGGGAAATGGTTGAGAATTTTTCACTGAAGTCAGAGCTTAATCAAGAAAGACCTCACAGATGCCCAGGGAATTGGTAAAGTCACCGTCCCTGGCAGTGTTCAAGAAACATGTAGATGAGGTGCTTAAGGACATGACTTAACAGGCATGGTGTTGAGGGCCTTGCAGTTGGGCTCAATGATCTCGAAGATCTTTTCCAACCATAATGATTTGATGATTCTATGATGCAGCCGTTACTGTTGCACACTGGTCACTGTTTCTCTCCCAGGCCAGCTAGCGTGGTGCCAAGAGCATCCCACCCCTGAGCACCCCAATCCTGAACAGGTCCTGAGCCTCGAGGATTCACCTCAAAGGCCAAATCTCCAGGGTACCAACCCTCAAGTCCATCAAAGCACCCACCATGACATCTGGTTTCCCAGAACCTTGCAGGTTGCCCACATCTGGATCCAATTGGGATGCTTGGTGTCATATTTGGTTTAAATGGCTTTGCAGTGGAAGCTGTGGCCAATTTCCCCTTCAAACCACATCCATCTATGGAGCCGAAGTCTGGCATTTTGCAAGTAACTGTTATTTACCACTACATAGTGATGCTTGTTGCTGTTGCTGAATATTCAAAACTATTTCTACTTACTGTTGAGAAGGATCCTTACTAGTGCTATCAGAGTTTTCGCTTTTGCCCCTAATCTGGCTATCTTCTAGAAGGTACCAATATATATTAAGAGATTTAATACATCAATGAAAAATGATAATCTCAAACAGAGATTATTATTATAGAGTATGCCACCAAACTGTGTACTTTTATGTAGACATATATATTTGTATACACACAGAAAATAAAATGAACATACCTTATATAATATTGTTTAAAAAAGTGATGACTTATCAACAAATGTTTCTGTTTCTGATATTAGTAATAAATTACTAGATTCATGTTTAGATGGTACATTTAATTATATATTTATATAAGATTTTGTAATGATTTTTTTCTTAAATCAAGCTCCTCAACTGAGAAAGTCTACTTAGACTTTTCTTAAATAACTCTAACCTTAAAAGATATCAAGAGGGCAAATATCATTCTAAAAGGCTAACATACTATTTATGATTTTAAATGACTGAGCTATCAGTTAATTTGTTTTATTACATGTTATGAACGGTTTCATATAAGAATATTATTCTCTCATTGCTTTCCAGGTATAATTTCCACTGGCTTCATTAAAAGGCCTCAACATGAAACAGCAGCACAACTATGAATTGGGTCCTGGCAAAAAAAACACTGCATTTTTATATCAGACCATTTGACGTGGTGATATAGCAGCAACTTAATTACAGACATGCAAGAACAATAAATAAAAGTCACATGGCCTCTGTTTCAATAAAATAAAATCCACTTATTCTCTTTAACTAAAATGTCATTTCCCATTTATTTTTCTGCGATACGGTTGCCAATGTCCAATTTTTAGGCTCAATGCACAACAGTGATAAGGTCAAAACCTAAGACACAGTGATGTGATTAGCCCTGTCCTAGGCTACCTCATAAAAATGTCTTCCACACAGCACATGCTCTGTCATGCAAGGAAAATTGTTTACCAAAAAGCTCAACTGAACAAAGAGAAGTATGAAGATGCAGATGGTGCTTTCCTTACTTTTAGCAGTTTCCTCCCAATTGGTTTGTACCCTTTGTGGGGAAAGAAAAAAAAAAAAAAAAAGATTTGAAAATGGATAAATAGAAAATAAAACTCAAGGAGAGAATCAAAAACTGAGGTAGGTGGTCTGTCAGCTCGTGTAACAGCTGCAGATGACCTTATGAAGAGGAGGAGTGATTCATCAATCCCATAATACTTGTGATATGCGATATATTCTCTGCTTCAGAATAGGCACTAACCCAAACAAAACATGACCTGATGAGGTTTGGTTCACAGAGGTCCCATCTCTCCGTGAGAATGGGTGGAGTTACAAGCATCAGTACCAAGCATTAATATGGTACCACAGGCAGAGACTTTATTTATCATACAGGGAGAGAAAACAAAGCCTTGTAATAGATTTATTAGTAAAAGAGAACAGAAGAATCTGGTATGGACAAGCTGCATGTTCCTCACGTCTCAACTGCCAGGCCTTCCTGCCCTCAGGCTTAGATATATTTATCTGGTTATAATTCAGTAAAGTTGTCTGATTTCAAGCCATTCCAAACAAACAATACATCTAGGATATCATTCAAGGATGTCCTGACAATGCAATATTTCTCATTTCAGTTTGAAATAAAAAATGGAGATGCTAATTGAATGTTCTTGCAAAGATGGGTTGTTTATCTGAGAAATTGTTTTTATTAATTTTATTTTTTTAACAGTTTAAGGACTACAAAAATTAAAATGAAGACAGTTTTAGCTGAATGAAATTACTCTAGCATGTACATCACTGGGAGACAGAGAAAAGCATACAGAATATATATATATATATATATATATTCAGAGCCTGATTGTGCTGTTTCATTGTATTCAAAAGCCTCTTTTGACTTCACTAGAGATTTTACATATGTGACAGTTGCAGAAATGAGTCCTCAAATTGTACAGAAATCAGATTTCCATGTTAAAGAGACCTTGTTCCTAATTTTACTTGGAAAATAATTTTTTTTTTCTCCCCTCTATTTCCCTTGTCTGGCCAAGATCTCCTTATTTTTTAGCCTTTCTAAACTTTTTTTTTTTGTGAGAGACACTGAAAAAATAATAATGATAAAAAACTCTCTGCATTTACTATGGACAAATATGCTACTGAAACAAATGTTCCATGTCAAGAACAGTGTCAAGAGTAGACAGAAACACAGGTAATATCATTTGTGTCCCAGTGCTCAAAATAAAATATTAACGGCAGCATTTCTTGAGAGATTAAATTACTAGGGAAGAAATTCAAAAAAATATATATGCATTCTACCATCTTGTTGAAAACCCTTGCACAAATTATGTTCAAATTAATGTCCTTTTGTCTTTGGCACATATACTTTATGACTTTGGGAGAAGTTCCCAAATCTGGTGTTTTCTTATTTAAAAGTAGTCACATTTTGTATGTACTCACTGACATATGAAAAAAAGTATAACCATCAGCAAGGTCTAAAGGGGCGAAAGACTTTTGTTTGCAGGAGTTAAAATAAATTGTGTTCTGTTTACATCCCACGCAAGCCAATACAACTTATATTTTAGCTAATCTTGTAATGATGTCAAGTGCACTGATGCAAAAGTTTCGTGTGATCAGCTAAGACTGCTGATCTCTATTTCACCTCTTCAGAGTTCTTTCAAATCAATTGGCTTTACTCCTTATTGTTATTTTCTTTCTTACTTTTTTTCCTCTTACAAGTTTTAGCCCATGATTTCTTAACAAAGACTTATGAGTTATGAGTTAAATGAGACCTGTTTTCACTTCTGTGCAACCTTCAGCGATTGTTATTAGATAACCAGTTCTCACTAACCAGGAGGAAAAAAAAAAAAAAAAAAAGTCCGTTCTCATATAATTACCCTATATGTGATAAGTTGTAGCTACCATGCCTCTAAGAATGGTATCATTATCTCAAACTTCTACTATAGACCTTATGATCAACATGAGTCAAAAAAAAGTTTCTATATTATTATTGTTTCAAAGACAATTAAAGTAAGAGAAGAGAACATTATGACTCATCTGTCAATTTTCTGTTAGTCAAAATCAATTCTACCTAAAAATTTTTAAATATAAAATTCAATGACCTGCCAATAAATTAAAAATATTAACACATTTTAGATACATTTAAAACACACTTCAAACAGGTTGATATCCCACAAGCCTCGTAAGCAGCAAAGGAAGCAGACTTCCTTGAATACCTGGACTGTGTGACACTAACAGGCCTACTCCAGCTGGGCTTTGAGGGGGCTAAAAAATTCCTTTCTTTTATAATAAGGTCAGCAAGAAACACAGATATTTTGGACATGCTCCAGCAATTGGATGGGAACTATCAAACGAGGAAATTCAGTGTTCCTCCACGGTGCTTAGGTCTTGCACTGGTTTGCACTCCACTGATTTAAGGTCAGACCAAGAGCCTGTCTCCTACTCCTGTCTTTACCACAAGGTCATCCACCTCTACCACTGTTATTATTAGAATGATATAAATAAATGTCTTCCATAGCCATAAATATTTTTTTCCAGCAAGCTTTTTAACTCTTGTTCCACTTATGCAGATATATCCCACTATGGTAAATTTTAAGGACAGTTTTCGCAAAGCGATGCAAACATTGTTAAATCTAAGATCCCACAGCAATATAATAAATACTCGTCAGTGCTGCCTTTGCCTTTATACACTTACCAAACTTCCAAATAGCTAAATAACTCAAATTTGTTACAGTGGTAACAGCAACACAATTATGGTTAGTGGCCTGCCACTGCTAACATCCAAAGTTCAGCTCACAATAATATAAAAGTCTTGACAGGCCACTCATGCATCAAAATTAAAATTTATGGAGAAAAAAAAAAAAAAAAAGAGAGAGAGAAATTATTTTAACAACTGAAAATTTATGGACCTGCCAGATGACAAACAAACATATGGAACAGAATAAAGAAATGTACCACAAGAAAAAAAAAAAAAGTATATTGCATGTAAGCTTTCTACTTATAGTTATCGCAGCACTTCTGGGATATAAAAAAAAAGTGTTTCTTAAAAGCACTGGTAAGATCTATAAGAACTAAAGAACCTGATGGAATGTCCCCCTTCATGTCACCAGCTCAAACCGAGCTCAGGCGAGACAGAAGTCAACCCAGCCTGACGGCACATTTGGTGCTTGGGCCCCTGGAGCGGCAGCGGACTCCTCGGAGGAGCCCTTGCCAGGACCGGAGCGTTACTAGGCTAGAGAAACCCTTCCCCTCTCATTTGTTTTTAAACAGCACACTGGAAACAGAATGGGTAGAAAGACACAGCTTGGAGTTATCCACACTACTCCGGTAGTCACCTCGCCCAACCAGCCTTGCTCTACGCACAGGGGAAGCAGGAAGAAGGTGGGCGAGAGAAAAAAATGAGGGAGGGAGAAGGGAGGGAGAAATTCCCTTCAGAGTGGCTCACAGTACCTGAGTTAGGCTCCGGCTCAAACCTGCCTGGAGTAAGTTTCTTTCCACGAGCCCTCAGGAAGACGGCAAAGGCGGACCCAGCTGTGAAGAGCTTCTCAAGGCTCCTTGCCCGGGGTTTCCTCTAGGTTGGATCAAGCTGACCCTGAGTCCTCAAGGATGTTGTCAGGGATTATCATTGAATCAAGGGCCCCCGCTAAAGGAAGAACAACTCGCCCACCTTGTCACATACAATTTAATATCAGAGTGCTACAACAGGAGGTTGGGTTACTAAAATTTAATTTTAAAAAAAATTGCATTCCATACCTCCGGGTGCTAGCACCCGATGAATTATTAACACAAGTAATTAAAACTAATATATGGTAGCAAAAATAAATGAATAAAGTAAATTTCATTATGCAGTATGCTTGATTTTTATGGTGTTTGTTTGATTACTCACTAATTTGCAAAATGTGGTAATCCACAGTATGCATTCCAGTCATTAGTGAAATCATATTGTACTTTAGTTAACAGGCTGATGAACTGATGTGTTACATCAGCAAGCAATACCCCTTATAAAAAAAATGGAAGGGCCTTATAAATGGCCTTATTCTTCTTTATACATATATAGAGAGAATATATATATTAAAAAAAAAGTTTACAGCATTCAGCCAATGAACAGCAACCACTGAGTTGCTGAAGAGAGGCTATCATTATGATATGGTGATATAAATGAATATTTAAAAATATAATAATCTGACCAAAGTATATTCTGACTTTTTTTCCCATATTTCATATTTTAGTATCTCTGCTTAAAACTGGTAAGAAAATCTAGGTGACACCCAGCAGGTAATTATAACTCTGTACGGATCAAGAGCATAAGTTCCAACACCCAATTTTAAGAAACATACGTTCTCTTCAATAGATATACAAGTGTTATCATTGGCACAGCTATAAATAAGCATTAAATCCTCATCAGTCAAAATATGGAGCACTCTGACATTTCACTTTCATCAGATAACAATAATACCTCTGGAAAAACATTAAGTCTACATGATAGCACATTTATTATTTGACAAAAACTCACAAAATATTTTGTTTTAATTCCCAGCTGATTTACATAATAGATTATAACAGTTGCTATTACAGTGCCAAAAAAATTTTTTTTTTCCTGAGAATTCTTTGAATCCTCTCACACTAAAAAAAAAATAAGACGTGGAAAGACACTTAAGTCAGCACATCATGAGAAAATACCTACACATACTTTCCTATAGCCACACTAGCTAGTAGAAGAATTCATGGGTCACTCCTAAGTCACCTGTTGAACTACGGTTCAGGGAAGAAATGTTCCTTCCTCCACAGCCTAGGAGGTGCCAGAGGGCACTGCGAAGGCTCTGGAGAGCAGATGAGCTACCGTGCACAGCCAGAGCAGGGCATTTTGTCACATGCAGCTGCATTTACAAATTTTAGGCAGAACTCTAAAATAAATGGGTCTATCCTTAATCCGTTCCCAGGCAAAACTCCTCTCAAAGCAGCCCTGGGCCTTTTGTTTCATTCTGTTCAAGTGCAAATTTATTTGGAGATTAAAAAAAAAAAATTAATGTATCAAAAGGTTCCTTGGGACATTCCGGAAGTTTACACATAAAATTATTGCCACGGCAGAGCTGAGATGCTGCATTATAGAATTAACTCATAAAATACTATCATGTGTAACTGCATTCATATTGTCACTGTCTCTTTGTAAATCTCGAGAGATTTACAGCACCGCACACTGGAGCAAGACTATCTAATATTTATAATGTTTCCTGATTTGCAGCTACTTGGAGCAAAACCTATAGACTTCTCTAAAATCCAGCATATTGTGTCAGAAATAGCAGCGTCCACTTGCAGGATTTATAGCAGTGCAGAGAGCACAGGCAGACACAATACCACAGTAATTGCAAGCTACCAAACAGCTGCATGGCATTTACTCAAAATACTTTTTGCATTTAGCACACTTATTGAGCGGAACTTGAAATAGGCTCATTGTTTATTTGGGCATGGCAGAGGGGGAATTTTGTTTCTTTACTAGACCTTCAGAATATGAACAGATCTGTGTTGTAAAACTCTTTCATCGTACTTCTACAGGTAAAAATAATATTTCAACTAATGACTGCTTTGGCTTGTGAAAAGTTAAAAGACTTCAGAACTTTTCCCACAGTTCAACTCAGAGCCCTTTTTGGAAAAGGACGGTCAAATTGTTCTTGCATAACTTTCATATCAGGAATAAATTGTTTACAGCTTTTGAGAGGTTTAGGACTTTGTATTAATATTTCCTCATTTACCACCAGAAAAAACTATGAGCCTGTAGCTTTCTGATTGTTATCAACAGTCAGCATGCAAACATTGCACTAACAGTAAAATAATTTCCTTGTAATTACTGTGACCTTAAAGTATGTGTCCAAGCTTCGTAAAGAACATAGCATTGATGTCAATGGGAGTTTTGCCAGAATAAGAAATGAAGAATTTGGCCCTTTATCTGCAACTACTGACAACACTGCACAATATTATGCTGCACTCGGTGCAGAAGGGAACCTGAAAGTAGTGAGTATCTAAATATGAAGCTAAGTGAGCAAAGGAGTGTAAGTCCCGTATGACAGAGGGCGAAATTAGAAACTCTAGTGATAGTAAGACATTCTAGATGAGCAAGTTAATATATTTTAAGGTTTTTTTTGGTTTGTTTGATTAGCTGTGTTTTTTGCTACAGACAATAAATATCATGAGCAGGAGAAGTATGATAAAACAGGTTTGTTCCTAAGCTTACGACTCCAGCAGGAAGAGACTAAAAGCCATTTACAGCATATGCCAAAAGAAACACTCCATTTGCCATAAGACTGTTTACTACACCTGAATTCTCCTAACAGGAAACATCATTTTCACAGTCAAGTTCCAGTATTAGCAGGGAATTAATTATTAAGTGATATTTTTGAGAGACAAGTGGGGGGAAGGGGGCAAAGAGGAAGGAGGGTCCCCTCGTTGCTGTTACTACTTGACAAATAAGAAATTGCGTTGGGTAACCTGGTCAATTTTCAACTCAGTGTTGAGACTGAAAGAAAGCATTTTACTGGAAAGGACTTCACCAGGCTAAATAGGTAGCTGCCAAATGAGTAGGAATGTACACCTTTATCTAAAAGAGCACACATTTAAGAAATATCCTAAAAACAATCTGTGCCAGATAAGGTGAACCTTGCAGGTAATTTTTAGCAACAACACAATAACAGTCCAGACTCACTATGGGCATTCCTATCTAAAGGGAGATCTTTTTACCTCTGAGATGAATCAGTAAATTTAAACCTCGTTCAGGAATGCTACCTGTCTGTAAATAATGTGCTGTAAACTAAAGCAAAACTGGAAAGAGATGAAAAGTGCAGTACCTGGAAAGTCCTTCATACTGTGCCTGAAGCCTGCTCCAACTCAACAGGAGCCTCGCATTGATTTCAGTGGGTGCTGTTTCAAACCTTCCTTTCAGAGCTCGTGTGTTTCACCTGCTTAATATAGCTGCATCTCCTGGTAGCTTTTTTTTCCCCCCTTGCTGTTTATAGGAGCATTCAACAATTTGCTATATGCCTGAAAAATGTTTGTGGAAGCATGAACTATGTTGCATATAGATCAAATGCACAGGGTAAAAAACTGCTACACATAACACAGTGGAAAACTAATTTGGCAACAGGAAAAAAAAAATATTTCTTTTTTTTTTTTTTCCCCCGAAACCAACTAGCCAGACAATTCTAGATGCTCATATTCAGAATACTCACCTCAGAAAGGTCTTTTTACATCCAAGATGGTAAATAAAAATAACTAAATCTATATGGATCTAAAAATCTCACTGACACTAAAATTGTTATAAGTTATTAACCTGCTTCACTCACTCACATAAAAGATAATGATTTTGATTTAAATTGAGACACTAAAATTAGATACATAACTGCCTGTATTATAGCCTCACTTTCTAAACCAAACCTAGCAGCAATGAGAAAGGTTGAACAGCTTTCAATAAAGAGTAAAGACTAGGAAAAGACAAACTTACATAATAATATATATATCTGCAGATATAAAAAGCTATTTTAAGTATTGTGATGCTGACAACGTCTTTACAAAATATTTATTTATCTATAATATTATATATTTGTAATGTGTCTTAATTTGTATTGCAGGGTAGGGTAAAAATTAAATTCTATTCAGTGTTTATGTTATTTAGCAGATAATTGTTTTCAAGATATTTATTTTAGATATCAAGCAGATTATACACTTGTTCTTTTAGGGTTTTTTTTTTAATTCTCAATAAAATCTAAAATGCCAAAGTAATCAGCCTCTCTTACAATGCTTCATGTTAGTGCAAATT
>VZSV01000192.1:1295247-1378997 GCA_013398735.1 Nothocercus julius | reverse complement strand
TCTAAGCTAACTACTTCTTTGTTCGTTTAGATAATATGTAACTACTGTGAGCTCTCCGTGCTTCTTCAGGCATCTGGGCATTACAAGCTTCTTTTGTTAGTGGCCTCTGCTGAGCATTATCAAAATTAAGTATTTCTCCCTCCAAGGTCTGAATTCTGTTTTGCACAATAATTATTTATGACTCTACAGATCATAAAATTTTCCATCTCCAATACAAAGTGTCACAATTCCTCTCAACCCTGTAGTTCTCAGTAGGATGCAGAAGGGCTCCGGTCCAAGGGGACATGTTGCATCCTTCTCTCTCTCCCTTCCTCCTAGCTTGCTCTAATGGCCACTGGCCATTCTCTCCCTTGCTGTGTGGGCTGCACCACTTGCTTTCAGATTTCTGCCTCCTTATATCACCCTTGAGAGAAATATCTATATATATTATATATAAATGTGTTTACTTTCCTTCATTCACTGATTCTTTGGGCTGTCTCTGGGGGGCCCCTAAACAATGCCTGTGGGCATTTGGGGCCCTGTTTGTCCTCTAGGTGCTATGGCCCTCTGGGGGTGGTCCTTAGAAGCCCAAAGTCAGTCATGAGTGAGAATGCACGCTTCCTTGTGTGCACTGCATGTATGATAGATTTGTTTGACTGCATGGGGCAAAGAAATCTTTGTGTGACTCCATGCAGCAGGGAGAGGTGCCAGGCAGCAGCTGACCCACTCAGATTGAATCTAGATTATTTCCCCTGGCAGATGTCTGAGCCATCTCCACCCTGTTTCCTTCTTGTTGCAGGTAATCTTTTCTTATAAGGGTTTGTATCCACTCTTCATGCTAGGGCATTTCGCCATACTGTCACTAACCCTTGCATTCTTCTAGATGTCATAGCTTAGACCACTGTCACCCACCAAAAGAAACTAGTCACAGTGGAAGTGAGAGGTGCCTTCCAGAACACCTGAACACAACAGACCTCTCATTTTACTCATCTGTTCTGCTACCAGCAGGGAAGCAGGGAAAGTCATGCCTACCAGCAGGTCTCATAGTATCTAACAGCTGGTCCACAGGAGAGTGGCTAATTTACCACCTTGCTCAACACCACTGGGAAATATAGTCTTCTGTAGATGGAGGAGGGCAAAGTCTCTCTGATGCCTTGTACCTCTATACAAGGAGCTTCCTTGGCTGTGCAAAATAAAACAGGAGAAGGAGGGTGGGGTTTAGGCCCTCCACTCTCACTAGCTCACATTTTCCCTAGCCTTCCTTTTGCTGCTCAGGCACTGTATGTCATTCTTGTTGCTCTTCATGTCCCTTGCTAGTTTTAACTCTAGGTGGGCTTCTGTTCTCCCAACCCTACCTGTGCACGCCCAGATGGTGCAATATATTCTTTCTGGCTCACCTGTTCCTGTTTCCACCTCTTGTACATTTCCCTTTTATGTTTGAGTTCAGTCATCCTTGGTCATCCATGCAGGCTTCCTGCTGCCTTTCCTTGATTTCCATATCTCATAGTGGAGCTTGTGAATGGGGGACTAAAATGGCAGAAACAAATTCTCTTTCTTCAATCTGTGGCTGAAGGCAGTACCTGCTCTGGTACTGAGGAGAGTGCTTGGTGCCTCTTTCCATCAATAAAATGTTCAGGGAGGGGTGAAGTCTGGTTAAAGCGTTGAGTTGCTGGGAGATACAGGAAGATGTAAGCTGTGAACCATCAGGAAAATAAGGAGGAGAGTGGCAGATCTTTGCAGAAAATGTGCAAGTCAAACTCTTGTCTTGGTGTTCATAGAGGTGCCCCAATTAAACTGGAAATATCAGCTCTGGGGACCTTTGGACACTCCCCACCCTTGCCATATCCCTTGTGGGTCCAAGTCATTTAACAGTGAACATCAGCTCCGTCCCCTCCTTCCTCAGGTGCACAGTGTGGATCCCTTTCCCGCTACATGGGTTTCTTTTGAAATGGATTGGGGTAATGCCCCCAGGGTGACATTCGTTCTCCTGGGTCAGGCTGAGGGATGGAAATTTTTGCTAGCGTTCTTTGTCCTACTTCTGATCATCCTGACCAGAGCTAGGAATATCCATCGCATGCCAGGGCAGGATCCTGCAGCCACCTACAGAGAGACTGCAAATGCCCCTGGTGAAAGAGCTCTGGGTTCGAAGAGAGATGTTCCCCAGTCTGTGGGCTCTGTGCAGATCTCATCAGGATGTGCTATTTTCAGGGTGTTTAGGGCCCTGCCTGTAACTGGGGAAGTGATGGGACAAGAAAAGCCAAGGATGTTATTAGCAGTCATCAACAAGGTTATGGGGGTGAGATAATGGGCATAGCTGCCTAAGCTGTGTTCTTCTCAGTCCCTTCAGAGAGGAAGAAAGGCTTGAGCGGAAGAGGATTCCTCCTGCAGATCCACACCTGGCTGCATGGCTGGTGTTGCAGGCTTCTGTCACCACTGACCAGGGATGTAGTTGATAGAGTGGGCAATGACTGTCTTTGCACCACTCCTTCTCTGCAGGCCTTGCAGGAAGCCCTCCTGGGAGCAGCAGAATTCCTAAAGTGGAATCAGCTCAGCTACCTGACCCAGAGATTGCCAACACAGAGGACTGCCTGCCACAGGATGTTGAAGGAGATGCAGACCCAGCACTGGGAAGGGAGGCAGAGGGGAGGGAGGTGTTCCCAATACCCCTAGGCCACCCTTTGCCCTTGGCTGTCCATGAAGCTCAGTGTGCCATGGCTCCTGACAGTGAGTCCTGAGTAGCCTGGGCGGGGAAGGAGGGGGAGACTGTGCCTGGGAGGAAGCAGTCTCTGCCTCAACCCTGTGGCCTTGTGCTCTCTCCAGCTGGTGCAGAAGAGGTATAGGGCAGAAAAGTACCTCTGCCAGTGCCGTCCATACCTGGAGAACCCTAAGCAGCCTTGCAAGAGCTGGCATCAGATTGATAGTGAATTATGAGCCCTGAGAGCCCTCTCTGTCTCTGAGTCCCCTGCTGTCCACTGACTCCTACCTGACCCAGCCAAGACCAAAGTGGAGTAGGAACAGCCCTGTTGGCAGCGCAGGCTGGGGCTCTTCACAGCTTCATGACCTTGATATCTGTCTCTGTTTTTCTCTGTCTTATCTAAAAAATGGATATAGAATTCTTCATGCAGTTGAACACGTGTTGAGCAGAGGTGAATAATCACTCCCATTAAACTACTAGCTGTGCTGCTCTTAATGCAGCCCAGAATGCTGTTGACACTCTTTGAGGTCACAGAACAGACTTGCCAGTCGCTGCCTTCCTGAAGGGTTTTCCTCCGCCTTCCTGGGGGACATTTTCTTAAGAGGTGTTGGAAATTTTGTGGGGACAGAGTGTTGGTTGCATCTCTACTACCCCAAAAGCTCTGTGCCATGGCTCAGAGAGGTGGTGTATCATCCTGGCTCCTGGAGAGGTGGTGTATCATAGGATGCAACTTGCGGATCACATCTGATCTACAGACAATTGACCTCATTTCAACACACAGGGCACCGGAGCAACGACCTTTGTGTTAGATTAGCAGATGTACCTGTTGTGTGGATTAAAAGCGGTGTAAATGTTTCTTCCTGAGTTGATGAAGTGAATGTACATGTCTCCTGAGATTAGCCAGACCAGCCTGGGTGAAGTGTATACGTGGCTCAGCCCAGCATAGGTTATAAAACCCAACATAGGGTGTAAAAACCAAACAACTTAAAAAACGAACTGTGAAGAGAGTCACAGGCCTGAGCTGGTTTCAGCACATGTATTCCTTCCCAGCACCTCAGGTGGTCCAGCATCCTGCCACTGAGCATGTTATAAAGACGGGGAATGTCAATCCCATGAGTATTGGACTGACCTGTACAACTGCACACTTGTACTGTGCTCATTTGTATTGTGATATTGCTGAATCTGAATCGTGTGGCTAAATCAAAAATCCCATGCAAAAGCAAGTATCTTCAAACATAAGTCTTTCTTTTTCCACTCTCCATATGCATGGAATATCAGAAAGGAGCTGGTCAGAGAGTACTCGACTCTGACAAGCAGTTCTGCACTGCCTCTTCCTCAGCTGTATGCTTCTCTCCAGCCTTCCTGCTGGTTAGAGCACTGCTCTGGGGAGCTCCTGGACATGCTTGGACTACACCCCTGCCTTTCTTCCAGCCCTGAGGCTCTCCCAGCTTGCCTCTCCCCAGACACTTTCCCCAGGAAAAGCAGGGCAGCGATGCAAGCAAGGGGAGGACATGCACTCTCTGCAAGCCTATTGCCTCCCATCCTCACTCCTGCTGTCCTTGGGTAGCCATCTTCTGTCAGAGCCTCCTCCAGCAGCACAGCTCCATCCAGAGCAAGAGACACTCCTTCTCCCAAGCACTCATGGGCATGCTGTCCACCCAGGGCCACCCACAGCCAGGGCTCTTCACTGAGCTCCGTCTCCCAGTTCAAAGGAGCTACACTGAGGCCCAGAGGACATTTCTGGACAGAGGTGCTGAGAGGCAGGGCCCCATGACTATATGCACTGGGGTAACCGGGAGCATCCTTCTCAGCTCCAAGGAAGAGCATCTATAAGACCACGGCTGCAGTGTCCATCCTCCAGATCCTCTGGGAAATTTGAAGGGGTCTCCTGCACTCCCAAGCCACACAGTTGCCCCAGAGCACTGCCTTTCTACCCTGGGCAGCTTGGGAGAGCAACCAGGGAAGGAAGAACCACATGGAGACCCAGGCGTGCACGCAAAAGACCTTTAATGAGTCAACAGAGAAAAACAAGCTAGCTCGTCCAAGTAGAGGTCCTGGGGTAGAGAGCAGCAGGGGCAGACAAAAGCCTGCACCTGCACAGGGGGAGGGGCCATCAGGATCCCCAAAGCAGGCTTTGGGGGACCACGTGGCCCACATCAGCAGAAGACAGCAAGGACAACAGAGAGAGGGGAGAGAGGGGAAGGACAGAAAGGCAAAATGGGACTTGCTCTGAGAGCACCCAGGCCTGCCCTCTCCAGCCTTCCCTTGCAAGGGCAGTCAGGATCAAAAAAAAAACCATCTGAATCCTGGGTTCAAGAAAGGCATCCTCCTTGCAGTGCCAACTTCTGGGTGCCTGGAGTCCTTCTTTAGGGTCTTCACCAGCACATTTAGCAGGGCAGGCACCTAGTGCCATAGGAGCGGCCACCAAGGCCAAGGCCAGAGAGGCTGAAGCCCCCAGAGTTCATGGGCACTCCCTCACAGCTGAGGATGCTGCCAACAGCAGCGGACGTGGAGGATCCCATGGTGGTGTTCTGCGGGAAGGAGCTGAGGATGGGACCGGGCAGGGTCACCACCATGGAAGAGGACTGGATGAAAACATTGGAGTCCTGGCACTGCCTGACACAGGGTTCATTGCAGCTGTTGGCCAGCGGGGTGGGGCCGCAGGGCCGGCATGGCACGCATGGTTCGTAGCGGGACATGTCTGAGACTGGGAAGTGCACCTGTGAGAGAGGCCAGGGAGGAAGCAGAGCATGGGGGGACTCATGAGGAGCAACACGTGACACTACCACAAGGGATTCAGGGCTTCTGGTAGGCGATAACCTGAAGGTGGTGCAGCCCAAAGCAGAGCTGTTCTGCCTCAACCCCAAGAATCCTGCCAAGGGCAGACAGAGCCAAAGAGGGTTCTGCCCAGCCCACAGGAACCCAAAGGCAAGCACCAGCAAATCCCCCTCTCATGGCTCTCGCCAGGGCACAACTTCTGCCCTCTCTCCCCCTCCCAACACTCCCAACACAGCACAGCACAGCAGGTATCAGCTGAGATGTGCAGCAGGTGCATGAGTGGGAGAAGAAAAGAGCTTCACACTCACCTGTTCCCAAGGAGGTGGAGGCAAGAGAGGGGGATGGGAGAGCAGAGAGTTGGGTCTCTTTTATAGTGCTCCTGCACCGCCCCAGGCCCGGAGTCACCCAGTTCCTGGTCAGTAATTTTCCAGCACACTCACCTCAAACACAAAACAGCCTAACTCATGGCACGGGTGGTAATGGTTGTTCCTTCAATGGAGCTTTTTCATTTCCTCATTTCTGGCATGCCCATTCTTCACAGACGCTCCCTTCAAGGACCGACATTAGAGGCCCAAGGATATCAGGAGCAGGAGCATGGTAGTAGGCATAGAAGTGATGGTCCATGTGCTTCAGGAGTCCAGTGAGAGGCAAATATTGGACAGTGGCACTCTGGTGGGGTTGTCTGTGACCCCTTGTCCTGGAAGGGGCCCAGGCCCTCCCTGTGCTCTAGTCCCCAGCCAAACAGCCAAGGCTCCCCAGACATGTGGATGTGCCCTATCCTTCTCTCTCCCTCCTTACCGCCCGGCTCTCTCCAGCTGTTACTGCTCCTTGCCCCTACCCCACTCCAGACAGGTGGGCTGCACTGCAGTTTGTCTCTCTTCCTCCTGATGCACTTTGCTGTGGGGATAGTTCTGTTCAAGGAGGCAGAGCTGGGATTAGGAGAGGCAAAGACCGCCTGGAGCTGAAGCTGTCCAAGGAGCAACACAGATGGCTTTAGTGTTATACTGGCAGCAAAAGGAACATTCAGGAAAATGTGGGTCTAGCCATGCATGGAGCTAGTGACCTTGTGAAGGGCGCGGAGGCTGGTGGTGGAGCTCAATACCAAGGCGAGGTCACCACACAGGGGGCAGAAAAGGCTGAGATACGCAAAGCCTCCTTGGCCTTGCGTCTTCCCTGGTAAGACTGGCCTTCAGGAAGGTGAGGCCCCTCTGAACTATGAGAAGATTTGGAGCAAGGAAGACTCACTCTCAGTATGGGAGGTTCAAGCCAGGGACGTTAAAAGTAATTGAACAGAAGTAAGGGCGTAGGAGCTGATGGGATACCCCTGCGAGTGCTGAGGGAGGTGGCCAATGTCACTGCAAGGCCATGCCCAGAAAAGTTTAAATCTTCATGGCTCTTGGGACACTTTCTGAGTGCTGCAGGAAAGCAAACATCACTCGTGTCATTGAGCAGGGTAAGAAGGAGGATCTGGGGGCCTGGAGGCTGGAACCTGCACCCCTAGCAAGGCTGCAGGTGACATAAAACTGGGAGGAGTCACAAGCAGATACCTCAGGGAGCTGTGCTGCCTTTGAGAGAGACCTCGACAGACTGGGTAAGGGACAGACAGCTATGTCATGCACTTCATCAGAGGGAAGTGCCAAGTGGTGCACCGGCAGAGGAGCAACGCCGTGTAGTAGTCCACGGTGGGTTCCGAGTGGTGGAAAATACTTGGCGACAAAGGAGCGGGACGTGTCTGGAGTATGCAGGGAGGCTGTTAGGAAAACCAAAGCTTCTCTGTAGTTGAGACTTGCCAGGGGTCTCCGGGGCAACAGCAACAGCTTCCACTGCTACATCAGACGCAGAAGGCTGACCGAGGAAAATGAGGATCCACTGCCAAAGGGGGTGCATGAGTCAGTCAAAGTGGATGCTGATAAGGCTAGGGTGCTCAATCCTTTCTCTACCTCAGGCTTTGCCAGGAAGGCCTGCCAGGCTTCTGTGTCCTCCCAGAGGGTTCAAGGAGGAGGGGCATCCGTCCCAGCAGTGGGGGAGGATCAAATGAAGGATTGTTTCAGAGGAACTGATCTATACAGGCCCGTGACTCCTGGCTGACTGCATCCAAGGGTGTCGAGCGTGCTGGCCAGTATCTTCCCAAGACCATTCTCTAGTGTCTTTGCAAGATCATGGAGACCGGGGCAGGTTCCCAATGCCTGGAGACAAAAAGGCTCAGGGGGCCATCTTGAGAAAAGGTGCAAAGGATAATCGAGGAACTACAGGCCTGTCAGTCTCTCTTTGCACTTTCAACACTGTCTCCCAAAATTGCCTTGTATCCCATGACTGAGGATGTGGCGCTCTGGGTGTGTTGAGCACAGGGCGGGCAAAAAGTGATGGGGTGGTGGGGCTCAGAGGGTGGCCGTTCGTGGGCCAAGCTCCAGCAGAGGGCTATAGGAGGGGCAGTACCACCAGGATCTCTGCTGGGAATTGTCCTCTTTAATATCTTTGCCAATGACCTGGAGGTAGCAAGAGAGTGCCCTCTCATCAAGCTTGCAGGGGACAGCTAACTGCGCGGATCAGCCGATCTACTCTAGGGCAGGGTGTCCATTCAGGGGGGGTCTAGGCCCCCTGAAGGAAAGGTTCGGCTGGAGTCTCATGACTATTGATTTTTTTACTGATTATAGGCTGTAGTGAAATTTGAAAAATAAGACTTACTCAGTTATAGGTATGAAGACTTACTCAGTTGAAGGTATGATGACATATTAATACTTTGATGGACTTGTCATAAAAATTAAGGATCAGTCACAAAAGAATTGTGACTCAAGTCATTATCCTTCAGGCTGCTCTGCACAGCTGCATGCTCTGCTTATATGAAATATATCCTGATCTGGCCCTTCTCTTTTTTATATTAAACATAGTGTCATGCTTCATTTCATAATTATCTTTCCTCTGGGAAGCTTAAAATTTTATCAAACATTAAATTTCCATCAAAAACTCAGAATGAATATATTCGTATCAGAACACTAGCTGTAACACCTAACAGTATATGATTTGTGCTCTATGCTCTCTAAGAAAACTAATTTTGGCAGTCCAAAAAGAAATAGTCAAAATGTGATGCCAAGTTCTTGCTTTTCAGCTGATCCTCCCCATATCTAAGCGTAAAGTCAGAATGTCCAGGTAAATATTTTCAAGTCCATTTTGAAGTCCTTTCCAACAAAGGCACAACAAAACGTGTTAGACAACCAGAACACCATTGCAAAACAGGCTGCCTGCACAATCCCAAGACTTGCCTCCCAAGATATTCTGAAAGGGCTTTCTTAAACTTCCATGTAACTGCAGCCTTCTGCTCCCAATCTTTCCCAAGAAATAGAAAAAGTAGAGGATGGCGAATTTTCTTCCAAGCAGCTTGCTATCTACTTCTCTCAAAAAAAGACTCCTTAAAGTAATAGAGCAGATAATATGTTCTCTAAAGAACAACAACAAAAAGACTCTCAAAATAGCCACAGATCTTTAAGAAAATAATTACTGAAACTGTCAAAAGTAGCAGAAGGCATAGCTTTTATAAACTGCATGTATGTTTGTTTGTTTGTGTGGTTTTTGTTTTTTTTTTTTTTTTTTCTGCTGCAGGCTATTAGAAAAATTATAGCTATTCGGTCTTAGAACCAACAACACAGACCACATTTTATCTTTCCTAGAACACTAAAACATCACTTATTTGAATCACATATACTGCTCTTGTCAGCATTGATATATGCAAGCAAACTTGAAAGTTTTTTTTTCTAAAAAAGAAGGTATGTTACTACTGTAATCAAGAATCATGCAGGTGATCTCTAGACTACCCAACAAAATATTTAGCTGATTTCTCCCAAAGAAGCACACATATCAAAAATATAGGAAATATTCCATCGTCAGACCAGCTGACAAAATATTTCATCTGGACCGTAATAATTACAGGAACAGTTCAACTGAAAAATCATGACTTTTTAACACTAAGTAAAAAGGGGGAAAAGGTGATATAAAGTCAGTGGATTGGTCAGGAAGGTAATTCAACCTCCATTCTAATTTGCAAGTTGCAAAACAGCTAACAAATGTAGAAATGTCATTGTTGTTGGCCAATGAGTACTTTGGAGGACCAGGAGAAGTGGCCCAAGAAGGGAACTTTAAGATAGAATATTGTGATTATTTTGTAGACGGGAAGGTAAATGGGACAAAGTCCCAGATGTAGATTTGTTCTTTACCTTCGGAAACTCCCCAGAATGGCAAAAAGAATGTGGAATACTTCCCTCTGATCCCAGGCTCTTGGGCCACCGCTTTGGGCTCTTGCACCTTCCTGGTCCCCTTTTCGCTATTTTATTTCCCATGTTGTCAAGGCCTTGGGTCTTTGTGGCCTCTTCTGCGCTTATATATATTAGCATTGAGCGGAACAAAGGAGCTTGTGTCTTTACAAACATGTGAAATACTCCACATTCTTTGGCAAGCAGGACTAGGGAGGTTGTGCTGCGCATATGAGATTGGGTGCAGTTGACCTCAGGAGAAAACAGGAGTGGGGCAGAGAGCTCCTTATCAGCAAATGTCTGAGTAGAGAGGGGCCACGTATCAAGAGGCAGCATATAATGAGCAGGTCGAGAAGTCTGTAACTCTGGGTACCTCAGACAATGGGGAAAAGGAGAGGGCCTCCCTTGCTAGGCCCTGGACAGTGAGATTTTTCCACACAAAGAGAGAAAAACAGCCTGATATTGTGGAACCTGGAACAGCCCCGTGTCCTCGCTGAGAGACGTGCCAGTGGGGGCAGCCCCGCTGCGCACGCGCCCCGCCAGGTCGCTGATGCGCATGGCACACGCAGTGCACTCCGTGCGGCCACCCCGTGCACAGCGGGCGATACTGCAATGGTAACGGAGCCGCGCGCGCGCGCGCTGCGGAGCGCCGCATCAGTGCGGCCCTCCCGTGTGCACAGGTCAGTCCGGCAGACGAGCTCGGCACACCAGCCACGGCGCCCCAGCCACCCGTCTCCCTGCACCAGCCCTCGCCTCTGGGGCGCAGCAGCTCCCAGATACCCCACACGCAGCCGGGCGGGCGCACTGAACACAGTTCAATGTCAATGGAGAAATGCCTCCATCCGCTTCAGACAGGACATCCTCTTCACACGTGCTTCCATCCTCATCATTTGGCAGGCAAATGCCAAATGAAAATGAAAATGTCAATGAAATCACTTTACCAGGTTGCATATTCCTACATTTCCTATGTCTGGTCAATTAATACTTTTAAAAAGGAAGCAGCTCCCAGATCCCCGCCACGCCAGCATGCAGGCACAGGCCACCACGACCAGAAGGAGCAACAGCATCGCGACATCCCAGGCGCTTCTCTGCAGAACGGCCACCTCCGCGGAGCCACCCTGCCAAACCAACCACAACGTGGGCTCGGGTTTTGGTGCCATCCACCACCGTTCTGGTGCAGCAGTAGCCACCCAGCCACCCCAAGGGACGCAAACGCCGCCCCTCCGCTCCCTTCCCACACGCTGCTGCCGCCGCCGCGCACCTGCTGGCCGCCGCGCATGCGCCGGGCGCCACACGGGCCCAGCAGAGCGCACTGCGCATGTACGCACACCCCGCTACTGCAGTACCTCGGCTCCGACACGCGATGGCAGCAGCGAGCGCGCCAGAGCACACTGCGCATGCGCAGCGCCCCCGCCCGCTGCAGTACCGCCGACACAGCACGTGATGGCAGCAGCACGCTCGTCCCCCCCCCTCCGTTGCACTGCTTAGTTGCGGACACGCGATGGCAGCAGCGAGCCAGGCGGGGTGCAGGGCGCATGCGCGCAAACCCTCCCCCCTCCTCCCTCCGCCCCCCCGCCCCCCTGCAGTGCCGCTCTTTAGGCACGGGGGGCAGCAGGGAGCGCGGCACAGCGCACGGCGCATGCGCGCCGCCTTCCGCACGCAGTTCTGCTTTATGGAGAAGCGCGAGGGCCTCGTGCGCTTTTCAGACCCTCGAGGTGTTTCGTTTTTTGGTTTTGCTTTGTTCTCTGTTTTTATTTTTTAAAAACAGTGACCACAGTCTAACAGCTGGTAGTGTTTCAATAATAAGAACCGGTGCTTTGATGTTGCTATGTGTGTTTGCACCACTCTTGAGCTGCACTGAAGCAGGGAGCTTCTTTGAAGGCAGCTCCAAGAACAAGGCTGCCCTCCAGTACTAACTTGCTGTTTCTAGGAGCTTCATGTGACGTTGCTCATATGATGTTGTTTCTTGAGATGTGGCACCTCTCTGCTCAGTCATTTGTTGATTATAATCTCTCAGCCCCCCTCGTCTTTTCTCCTCAGGCACAGTCAGCTGCACCCAGTCTCATTCATATGGACTGCACAACCTCCCTGCCTATGTTCCCTCATGCCACTTGCTAAAGAATGTGGAGTAATTCCCTTTGTTGCAAAGACACAGGCTGCTTTTTCCCTTATTTGAAAAGGCACAGGCTCCTTTTTGTGCTCATCTTCAACCTCGCTCACAGCCTAACGCCCATTACAGTGTGAAACACACACTCATGGTTGGGCCCGTCTTTCACAGAGCTGTGCACACATCGCCCACGGCCCTGGGCTGGAGCTTCCTCTGAAGGCTTCAGCAACCAAGCTCTCCTCTGAACACTGTGAAATACAGTGCAAAATTACTCACAGGCTGCATTAGAAGTACATACATATAGACTGTAATAGTAATATATAGATTACTAGCTATACATATTAGTAATATTAGTATATATACTAATATGTATAAGCCCAGAAGAGGAACGCAGAAGAGGCCACAAAGGCCCAAGGCCTTGAAAACATGGGAAATAAATGTGTGAAATGGGGACCAGGAAGGCACAAAAGCCCGAAGCAGTAGTCCAAGAGCCTGGGATCAGAGGGAAGCATTCCATGTTCCTTTTGCCATTCTGAGAAGTTTCTGGAGGTAAAGAACAAATCTACAGCAGGGACTTTGTCGCATTTACCTTCCCATCTACAGAATAACATCAATCACAATACAGTATTCTATCTTAAAGTTCCCTTCTTGGGCCACTTCTCCTGGTCCTCCAAAGTACTCATTGGCCAACAACGATTACAATATTCCACAAGTTGTCTTTGTGTAAGATGATCTCCCCCTACTTTTCCCCCCGTGTTTTAGAGCACAGCCCAGAGGAGATCTTTTCAAGAGCCCTCCTTCCGAGGAAAAAGTATTACCCCTTGTGTTGAAGCAGTATGGGTCTCCCTCTGCCCTTTTCTTACAAAAATTAACAAATGCAAAGGCCACACGAGAACATGCAACGCTGTTCTGCATTTCAACATGTCCCATTCAACCAATCACGAAATATGAGATCCAGAGGAGAACACCCGATACTGTTCCGAGGTCCAATAGCAGTTATCCAGCAGCGTTGCTCCAACCTTGAGACCTAAACTCTCGTATCACATCAGTAAATTGCCTCCAGCACACAAACCCTGTTTCTCACCCAAAACGCAAAGTAGAATCATAGAATGAATCATAGAATCATAGAATGCTTAAGGTTGGAAGGGACCTCTAGAGATCATCTAGTCCAACCTCCCTGCACACGCAGGGTCACCTACAGCATGTGGCTCAGGACTGCGTCCAAGCGGGTTTTGAAGATCTCCAGAGAAGGAGACTCCACAACCTCTCTGGGCAGCCTGTTCCAGTGCCCTGTCACCCTCACTGTTAAGAAATTTTTCCT
Organism: Nothocercus julius; assembly: GCA_013398735.1. Classification (NCBI taxonomy): domain Eukaryota; kingdom Metazoa; phylum Chordata; class Aves; order Tinamiformes; family Tinamidae; genus Nothocercus; species Nothocercus julius. The sequence continues at coordinate 1,365,873 of VZSV01000192.1, read as the reverse complement.
AAAGTTCCTGTGGAACTTTTGGTGCTTCAAGTACGCAAAGCACAAGTGGTGGCACAGCCCCGCACGTCTCCTTGCATGCCCTTTGCAGCCTCACTCCAAATGGGGCTCTACACTTCCTGCCTCTCCTCACTCTTTGTGGAGGCCTGCTTCAAGGACAGTAGTACCAGACATCTTGTTAGTAGATAAACAACCTCAAGGACGACAGTGCAGATGTTCTACCAGCTAACAAGGAGCGAAAAAAAACTGTACGGCTGCTACATGACCAAGAAGCTGGTTGGACAATTTTCATATAAGCCTTTAGATTATTGGTTTATTTAGTAGCTGTGTTTCGCATGCTTTTAGACAAATAAGGTGTCATATCCAGGATAATATAGTATATAAGCTTTGTCTGATGCTCTAATAAAAAGTCTTTGGTACATTAAACTGAAGTCCGTTCCTTTGCAAGTTGCAACAAATGGCACCTGAATAGAGACCCGACGACTAGCTGTCTCTCCGGTTGCATCGCCCAGCCGAACTCCGGGATTCACGCTGAAAAGAAGCGTAAGGACTTTGCTGAAAGAAAGCGACCCTTGTGCATGCACTAAAACCCTCTTGAAAGGAAAGAGGTAAGCAGCTGGGGACTATGGGGTCACACCTAATGAAGGAACAGAAGGACGTTTTAGAAGCTTTTCTTAAAATCCTGAAACAGCAAGGAAAGAATTTAGGTGAAGAAGATCTGCAAAAGGTTCTTGCGGGGGCTTCTAAAAATGATCCTTCGGTAAATAGTAAGAATATTTTTGACCCTCAGATGTGGGACAAGATTGGAGTCCACTTGTGGGATAAAGCGACCACTCCAAGTATGAATGGAATCCATTCGGACAGAGGAAGTGGGGTTGGCCGTGGCTACAGAAACTGCTATTAGGACTATTATTTCTATTTGCTATGTTCGTCTGTCATATGTGTTATATCCCTTGTATAATGATGCTGACATGAGGTATGGTGGAAGCTGCTTTGAAAACGTTATCTGTTTGGGTCCTTCTCTACAATAGATCGACCTCTACAGATCACGGGGTGGCATTTACTGGAGGTGGAAATTTTTATGATCTGGAGAGTCACAAAACTTTTGTGTGAAAGAGAATCCAAACTTTAAGAAAGAAGATGTTTGCCTGCCTGGGCTGAGCAATAGGAAACACAGAGGCGGCTGCTCAGCCAGGCTTGTAGCCAACTTAACTGCAGACATCCTCTAAATCAGTTTGAAGTTCAAACACCTGAGAAAGAGGAAGAAGATGAGGAAGGCAGGACCCTCAGACTGAGGGCTGAGACCCCCTACTGGTACGCGCTCATGTGCACCCAGGAGGGCAGGTTATGTGACTAAAAGCGGAGTTTGTCCGTACCCCGTCTGCCTCCTGGCACGTACTGGCCCTACGTGACAGGATGCACTGGGCACAAAAAGAGAGTGCGGATAGAGGGGGGCGAGACTCCTAACACCGAGGCCTGCGTTGTCTCTGCGGGGACGCCCGCCAAGTTAGGAGCCTGTCAGCAACCCTCTAATCCGCCAACTCGAGAGGATGTTGGGTCTCAGTATCCTGCTGGCAAGTATTACCTCGAGAGTAATTGTCCATACTTTGCTTCTTTAATGTGTTTTATTATTGCTGAATACCGAGCCCATCCGCAACATAATTGGCGACAAGAATGGGATTCAGCATTTAAAACAGTCGAACTCACTAGTGAAGTGCACGGCTATATGAGGTCATGCCACTGGATAGGAATTGTGTTCGTGCTGTTTGTGTCTGTGGTCTTTATGTCTTTTTTGTGTAATATATATAAGCAGAGGGGGCTGAATAAGCAGAACAAGAATTCTAAAGCAGGAAAGCCAGGAACAACTCAGACTACGGCACTCCCCCCCCGCTCCGCTCCCTCCCCCTGCGAGTGGATCAGATGTTTGGGGGGAGAAGGAGGATTGGGAGCTGTACTCTGACTTGTGTCCTTGGAAAGAGATTAGAGAAATAGTTCAGCATAGGAAACAAGAATGCAGCAACGGCCAAGCTCCAGTGCAAAGGGCACAGAAGGACCAGCAATCCCATGTAGCTTAAAGTATTTTGGAAAAAACGGTCCTCACAAATTGTAAAAGCCTTAATTGCTACTGGAGCGGAGGCCTCCTTAATATATAGAAATTTGGTATCAAGAAATTTAAAGGACATCTTGTAATTATTACTGGCTTGGTGGGGGAAAACAAATTGAAGTTGTGCAAACACAAATAGAAATGAAAATAGGTAACCTCCCAAAGCAATTGTATTCAGTTATGATTGTTCCTGTCCCTGAATATACAATTGGGATGGAGATTTTAAAAGGACTGACTTTGAAACTTTCTGACAGTTTGTACCAATTTGGAACAAAGAGCTATATTAGTGCTTGGGCAATCTTAGTTGGAAAAGTCATAATGCCCCCTGTGCGGATTCCTGCGGCAACTAAATTGGTGGCCATGAAACAGTACAAGGTTCTGCAGGGCGGGGCATGAAGACATTTCACAAACAATTGAAGACTTAGTGGATGCAGGACTTTTAAAACCCACTACCACAGCTTGGAATAACCCTGTCCGGCTCGTCAAAAAGATCGACGAGTCATGGAGAATGACTGTGGATTTCAGAGAATTAAACAAACACATCCCACCTCTTACAACAGCTGTACCAGATATTGTCACCTTCATAGAAAAAATCCAGAAGCATTCCAGAACTTGGTGTACAGTAACTGATTTGGCTAAAGCTTTCTTTACCATACCCATTGCTGAGGAGCACTGGGATCAGTTTGCCTTTACTTGGCAGGGGTGACAATATGTGTTCACCAACTTGCCCCAGGAATGGTTTCACAGTCCAACCATCTGTCATCGAACAGTGGAACAAAATAACATATCCTTGCTCTTAGTTGCATCCAGGCCCAGACGTGGGTGCAGAGTGTCGTTGTGGGTATATTGAGAGACGGAGGCAACAGAGTCCTTCCCACCAAGATCCGAAAGATCGTGTGGAACGCGGTCATGGATAAAGAATGACAGCTTCAAGCGTGGTGGAGACTTGTGAACTTCATCCATGTCCAGGTCCTCAGCAGAGTCATTGCCTACATACTGACCGTGGCAGATGCCATCATTGAGAAGGTTTACCCCAGTGAGGCCTGGGAATTAACCCTGTATTTAGAACTGGGGCTGGGGTTCATATGTGAAGATGATGCCCTTAAGGCGAGCGATGTTTGCTTTGATACTAAAGAGGGTGTGTGCCATTTTGAGATCAATTCACAGTGTAATAATAAAACTGCATTAGATTATGTAGGGAAAGGATGCGTGTGTTTTAGAACAATGTGTAAATGGGTGCTGAGTAATGAAATTTATAACCAGACTGTGTTTCATGACTCAAATACGTGTGCTTGCAATGTAGTTATTATTAGAGGCTATGATTTTGTGTATAAGCCACCTGTGTTTACCAGTCAGTTGTTAACTAGAAACTATACCCTATGTCATGGCATAAACCCAACCCCAATCGGTATGGGTTTGTCACCTGTAAAAAAGATGTTAGAGCATGCAAATTTACAACGGCTGTTAGAAAATGCTAAGGCAAAAGCTAAAAAGATCTTAATAACTGTCATCATGATACCAGCTTGCTACTGGTTGAGGCAGGTGAGACACTACCTTGACAAGCTACCGAAGAGCCTGGGTCTGGCTAAGCACCTCCTACCATACTCAAGGGCAGGACTGGATTGGCCTCTGTGTTTGCCACCAAGAAGAACCTCAAGCTCCGCTGATGGCTGCAACCCATCAGGCGTTGAGCAGTGGGGACAAATGCCATGCCAGACCTTGATGTGAGTGATGGCCACCTCTCTCTGAGGGCCATCCAGGACGCAAGTGTAGGCCAAGCAACCTGCTGTTGACATGAGTGACAGCATAAGTAACTGGTGATTCAACATGTCACTCCCAAATCATCGTAAGAAGATGCTAATTTGAATGTGTTAATGATGATGGATGACAAAAAGAAGGTGTCTCTGTTTTGTTTGGCTTGCAGTACTGCGAAAAATGTTTGAAAAACTTTGTAAGTGGATGATGGTCTGAGGATGTGCAATTGTTGATCCAATTGCAGGCAGGACCTGAGCACAGCAGAACACTGATGGGTAGTGCGAGCAGAGGGAATGCCTGTATCAGATTTAAGGAATTGGAGTAAATACTTTGGGAAGTGAATGGTAATAGGAAGATGTAGAGGACAGGGAAAAGCAACATCTCCTTTTAGAAGGCCCCGCCTCGCAGCAGATCAATGCGCAATCTGCAAGAAAATGGAAATAGGTCCCCGCAACAAAATGTTATTTGCGAGAATAACTAGTTGGTAAAAAAAAATGCAAAGTGCATTGTTGAATGCTTAGGCATGGTATAGGATTTTGTCTTGCAGAACCTGCACGGCTGAATCTACCTGTTTACCACTACGGCTCCTTTGGGAAAAGGGTATTATCCTTGGTCACTTGGTCTGAAAAATAACTTCTGTGAACGGACTTTATCTTTGGTTTAGCCTGGTGGCCCCCCAATTATCCTCCTTATGATTGTTATTCCCTTTTTAGTTCCTTGTGGTGTATAATTAATTAAGAGTGCAATACAAGGAATGCAGGTGGCAGTCATGTCTGAAGAAACAGATCACCAAACTATATATGCCACACTTGTAGAACAGCCGTGATTCACCTGTAAGTCAAAGGACCGATTGCAGTGCTAGGGCCTGAACCCCAGGCCCAAGTAAGAGTTGACTTGCAGCTGAATACGGCTCTGCCTTTGTAGAAGTACACAGAACTTGCCTGTAAATTGCTTATCCTAACTCGTGCATAGGCCTGCCAGACGGCTTATGCCACCCTGCACGGTAGGGCACAACTTACCCCAAGTCCTCTGCAACCCCAGGAGATCAGTCTGCTGGGGTCCTTGAGAATGGATTACTGTGTATATTTTAACTGTTCTGGTAAAAGTCAGTCTCAAGTCCAGAATGTTAGCTCGTCACTGCCCGCCTTTCAAAACAACACTATCTGGTGTAATCATACAAGTAAAAATGCATTGGTATCAACTAATGCCCCGATAGCCTTACCACCTGGGGTATTTCTTATCTGCGTCGATAGAGCATGGGGTGCTATTCCCTCCCACTTGCATGGAGGGCCTTGTAGTCTGGGGTGCTTGACACTCCTGACGCCAAACATATCCATGATATTAAATCATACAAGGATGCATCAGTACCACAGGGCAAAAAGATCACTGCATGCATTTAATGACCAGTGCAGTGATGAAGTACCATTCTGGAACCCTGGTGAAATAATAGCTGCATCTATTTTCATGACAGAGGTTGTCGCTGTGGCCACTCATAATCATCTTGCTAAGCGTGGATGCTGGCTTGCTAAACAAAGTAACGCAACATCGCTTGCTCTCTCTGGCCTGTTAATGGATGTGGACTCAGTCTGACATGCCACTCTGCAAAAAAGGGCAGCTATTGTTTTTCTGCTTTCAGCTCAAGGACGTGAGTGTGAGGATTTTGACAGCCTGTGCTGCATGAACCTCTCTGATCACTCCAGGTTGATCCACAAAAGCATCCAAGATCTGCAGCAGCTAACAAAGAGAGAGACGGGTGGAGCCCCTTTGAAGAACTCTTCTGTGATCTGAGCCCTTGGCTAAAAAGACTGTTGGTTGTTGCCGTGATGCTTTTCTTAATCTTTTTCGGGATTATGCTTTATGTTCCATGCTTGTTAATGTTAATGCAATCCATTGTTAAACGCACTCTGAAGCAGGTATTGCCAGTGCAGGTGCAAAACAAAAAAGGGGAGGATATGGGAGAAGATGCTGAAGTGGCCAATCTATTAACCCTGACACTGTGTAGGCCCTGGTCCAGGAAGCAAAGCCTGATAACCAAGAAAGCATGGGAGTTAATGCGACAAATTAAACAACCTTTTGCTTAGCCATGTTAATGCAAAATGTAAAGCTTCGAATCATTGTACTAACTGTATTTTGTTTATTGTTAGTGTTAGTATTGCTCTTCATTATGCAACAATTGATTGATCATTTAACAATTAAAAAAAAAAAGGGGGATATGTGGAGGCCTGCTTCAAGGATAGTAGTACCAGACATCTTGTTAGTAGATAAACAACCTCAAGGACGACAGTGCAGATGTTCTACCAGCTAACAAGGAGCGAAAAACAACATTACGGCTGCTACGTGACCAAGAAGCTGGTTGGACAGTTTTCATATAAGCCTTTAGATTATTGGTTTATCTAATAGCTGTGTTTCGCATGCTTTTAGACAAATAAGGTGTCGTATCCAGGATAATATAGTATATAAGCTTTGTCTGATGCTCTAATAAAAAGTCTTTGGTGCATTAAACTGAAGTCCGTTCCTTTGCAAGTAGCAACAACTCTACACTATCACCGATCCTACGCTCTAGCGTTATGTCAGGAAAAGGTCTCACCCCTACGGACCAAGTTTCTCACCCAAACCACAAAGCAGGTGAGTCATGAATCTTGGCACAGACTCGCACTTCCCTTGGCAAACGCTTTGTAGCCTCACTCCCAATGCGGATGCTTAATGCTTAGTCCATTTCCTAACTCCACACTCTCACTCATCCTACACTCTAGGGTGAGGTGAGCAAAATGCCTCCACTGTAACAAACTAGTATATCTTCCAAACAGCAAAGTAGGCAAAGCACGAGTGTTGGCACAGCTTCACACTTCTCCTGGCATGCTCTTTGCACCCTTACTCCAAATGGCGCTCTACGCTTCTGCCCACTCCTAACTCTACACTATGACTAATACTAAACTCTCGCATCACATCAATAAATTGCCTCCATTGCACAAACCCTGTTTCTCACCCAAAACACAAAGTACGCAAAGCACGAGTGTTGGCACAGCCCCGCACTCCTCCTTGCATCCCTTTGCAATCTCACTCCAAATGGGGCTCTCTGCTTCCTCCCTCTCCTAACGCCACACTGTCTCTAAGCCTACACTCTAGCGTTATGTCAAGAAAAGGTGTCAGCACCACCAAGCCTGTTTCTCACCCGAAACACAAAGTAGGCAAAGCATGAGTCTTGGCATAGTCCTACACTTCCCTTGGCATGCCCTTTGCAGCCTCACTGCAAATGGGGCTCTAGGCTTCCTGCCTCTCCTCACTCCACACTATCCCTGATCCTACACTCCAGTGTTATGTCAGTCCGGAAAAGGTCTCACCCCATCTGACCGTGTTCTCACCCTAAACACAAAGCAAGTGAGTCATGAATCTTGGCACAGCCTCGCACTTCCCTTGCCAAACCCTTTGTAGCCTCACTCCCAATGGGGATGCTTCATGCTTAATCCGTTTCCTAACTCCACACTCTCACTCATCCTACACTCTAGGGTTAGGTCAGGAAAATGCCTCCACTGTAACAAACTAGTATATCTTCCAAACAACAAAGTACGCAAAGCACGAGTGTTGGCACAGCCCCACACTTCTCCTTGCATGCCCTTTGCAGCCTCACTCCAAATCGGGCTCTACGCTTCCTCCCTTTCGTTACTCCACACTATCACTAAGCCTACACTCTAGCGTTATGTCAGGAAAAGGTCTCACCACCAACAACCTGGTTTCTCACCCGAAACACAAAGTAGGCGAAGCATGAGTCTTGGCACAGTCCTACGCTTCCCTTGGCATGCCCTTTGCAACCTCACTTTAAATCGGCCTCTACGCTTCTTCTCTCTCCTAAATCTACACTATGACTAATCCTAAACTCTCGCATCACGCCAGAAAATTGTCTCCAGTACATAAACACTGTTTCTCACTCAAAACACAAAGAACACAAAGCACGAGTGTTGGCACAGTCCCGCTCTTCTCCTGGTGTGCCCTTTACAATCTCACTCCATATGGGGCTCTACGCTTCCTCCCTCTCCTAACTCTACACTGTCACTAATCATAAACTCTAGCATTACGTCAGGAAAATGCCTCCACTGTAAAAAACAAGTATCACTTCCGAAGCACAAAGTAGGCAAAGCACCAGTGTTGGCACAGCATCACATTTCTCCTAGCATGCTCTTTGCAGTCTTACTCCAAATGGGGCTCTACGCTTCCTCCCTCTCCTAACTCTATGCTATCACTAATCCTAAACCCTAGCATTACGTAAGAATAATGCATGACCACCACCTATACTGCTTCTGCGCCGAAGAAAAAAGTAGGCAAAACACAAGTGCTGCCACAACCTGCACTTCCCTTGGCATGCCCTTTGCAGCCTCCCTCCAAATGGGGCTCTACGCTTCCTGCCTCTCCTACCTCTACACTATCAGTAATCCTCAACTCTAGCATCACTTCAGTAAATTGCCTCCAGTGCAAAAACCCTGTTTCTCACCCAAAACAAAAAGGATGCAAAGAATGAGTGTTGGCACAGTCCCATACTTCTCCTTGCATGCCCTTTGCAGGCTCATTCCAAATCGGGCTCTACTCTTCCTCCCTTTCCTTACTCCACACTATCACTAAGCCTACTCTCTAGCTTTATGTGAGGAAACGGTCTCACCACCACCAAGCCTGTTTCTCACCCGAAACACAAAGTAGGCAAAGCATGAGTCTTGGCACAGTCCTACACTTCCCTTGGCATGCCCTTTGCAGCCTCACTTCAAATCGGCCTCTACCCTTCTTCCCTCTCCTAAATCTACACTCTCACCAATCCTACACTCTAGCGTTATGTCAGGAAAAGATCTCACCAACAACAACCCTGTTTCTGCTTCTGCGCCGAAACACAAAGTAGGCAAAACACAAGTGCTGGCACAGACCTGCACATCCCTTGGCATGCTCTTTGCAGCCTCACTCCACATGGCACTCTGTGCTTCTTCCCTCTCCTAGCTCTACACTATCACTAAGCCCAAACTGTAGCATCACATCAGGAAAAGGCCTCACCACCACCCACCCTGCTTCTCACCTGAACCACAAAGTAGGCAAAGCACGAGTGTTGACACAGCCCTGCCCTTCCCTTGGCCTGCCCATCGCAGCCTCACTCCACATGGGGCTCTACACTTCCACCCTCCCCTAACTCTACACTCTCATTAAGCCTAAAATCCAGCATCATGTCCAGAAAAGACCTTCACAACACCAACCCAGTTTCTCACCCAAACCACAAAGTAGGAGAAGCATGCATCTTGGCACGGCCCTGCACCTCCCTTGGCATGCCCTTTGCAGCCTCACTCGACATGAGGCTCTACGCTTCCTCCCTCTCCTAACTCTACACTCTCACTAAGCCTAAAATCCAGCATCACGTCAGGAAAAGGCCTTACCAACACCGACCCTGGTTCTCACCCAAACCACAAAGTAGGCAAAGCACGAGTGTTCGCATAGGCCCACGCTTCCCCTTGACATGCCCTTTGCAGCCTCACTCCACATGGGGCTCTATGTTTCTTTCCTCTCCTAACTACACTCTCACTAAGCCTAAATTCTAGCATAACATCAGGAAACGGCCTCACCAACACCGACTCTGCTTCTCACCCAAACCACAATGTAGGCGAAGCATGAGTGTTTGGCACAGCTGTGCACTTCCCTTGGCATGCTCTTTACATCCTCACTCCACATGGGTCGCTATGCTTCCTCCCTCTCCTAACTCTACACTATCAACAAGCCTAAACTCTAGCATCACGTCAGGAAAATGCCTTCGAACCACCAACTCCGTTTCTCACCCGAACCACAAAGTAGGCAACGCATGAGTCTTCACACAGCCCTGCCTTTTGTGTGACATGCCCTTCGCAGTCTCACTCCAGATGGGATTCTACTCATACTACCTCTCCTGACTCTATACTATAACTAACCCTAAACCCTAGCATCACGTCAGGAAAAAGCCTCACCACCACTGACCATGGTTCTCACCCGAACCACAATGTACGCAAATCATGAGTGTTCGCATAGGGCCATGTTTCCCTTGGCATGCCCTTTGCAGCCTCACTCCACATGGGTCACTATGCTTCCTCCCTCCCCTAACTCTACAATATCACTAAGCCTAAAATCTAGCCTCACATCAGGAAAATGCCATCACAGCACAAACCCTATTTCTCACCTGAACCACAAAGCAGGCAAAGCACAAGTGTTCACATAGCCCTGCACTTCCCTTGGCATGCCCTTTGCAGCCTCACTCCAAATGGGGCTCTATGCTTCCACCCTCTACAAAGTCTACCCCATCACTAATCCTAAACCCTAGTGTTACGTCAGGAAAATACCTCACCACCATCAATCCTGTCTCTTCACCTGAACTACAAAGTAGGTGAAGCACTAGTCTTAGTACAGCTCCCCAATTCCCTTGCGGTGGGTGCTATGAGACCTTGGCTATCCGTGATGCTAGGGTGGCAGTAAAGATTCAGGAGATGGGCAAAGGTTACAGGCGCTCTTGGAGTCAGGTTGCAAAGGATATGCCAAAGGAAGTACGGGGCTGTGCCAACACTCATCCCTGGGCCACAGTCTGCCTCTGGCCAATATTGAGGTTGGTGGGGGTTGGTTTGTAGCTCAGTCTTTGCAAAGGTTTGCGGTGTATTTTATTTAGGGTTTGCATTGGGAGAGAGAGAAAGCATAGACCCCACTTGGCATGAGACTGCAAAGGGCAAGCCAAAGGAACTGGGAGGCTCTGCCAAGATTCATTCCCTGACACCTTTCAGATTCTGGCCAGAAAAGGGGTTCGTGATATGAGGCCTTGGCTATCCGTGATGCTAGACTGACTTCAATCATTTAGGAGATGGAGGAATCTTAAATGCGCTCTTGGAGTGGGGCTGCAAATTATATGCCAAAGGAAGTGAGAGGCTCTGCCAACACTCATCCCTGGGCAACTTTCTTCATCTGTCCCACATTTGAATGGGTGGTGGCTGGTGTGTAGCTCACTCTCTGCTGGGGTTCATGGAGTATTCTAGATAGTGTTAGCATCGGGAGAGGGAGAAAGCATAGAGCCCCCTTGGAGTCAGGTTACAAAGAGCATGCCAGAGAAAGTGTGAGGCTGTGCTAATATTCATTCTCTGACACCTTTCAGGTTCTGGCCAGAAAAGGGGTTCATGTTATCGGGCCTTGGCTATATGTGATGCTAGGGTGGGCATAAAGTCTTAGGAGAGGGAGGAAGCATATATGCGCTATTGGAGTGAGGCTGCAAAGGGTATGCCAAAGGAAGTACGAGGCTCTGCCAACACTCATCCCGTGCCCACTTTCTGCCTCTGGCCCACTTTGGGTTGTCTGGTGATTGGTGTGTAGCTGGCTATATGCTAGGATGCCCGGAGTTTTTTGGTTAGGGTGAACATTGGGAGAGAGAGAACGCGTAGAGCTCCTCGTGGTGTGAGGAGATATGAAGCCTTGGCTATCCGTGATGCTAGGGTGACATGAAAGATTCAGGAGATGGAGGAAGCTTACGTGCGCTCTTGGAGTGAAGCTGCAAAGGGTATACCAAACGACGTGCAAGGCTGGGCCGACATTCATCCCGTGGCCGCTTTCTGCATCTGGCCCATATCGGGGTGCGTGGTGTTTGGTGTGTTTCTAGCTCTATACTAGGATTCCTGGAGCTGTTTTGTTAGGGTGTGCATTGGGAGAGAGAGAAAGCATAGACCACCACTTGGGGAGGGGCTTCAAAGGGCAAGCCAAAGGAAGTGGGAGGCTGTGCAAAGACTCATTCCCTGACATCTTTCAGGTTCTGGCCAGAAAAGGGGTGGGTGATATGAGACCTTGGCTATCCATAATGCTAGGGTGACATCAAAGATTCAGGAGATGGAGGCAGCTTATGTGCGCTCTTGGAGTGAGGCTGCAAAGGATATGCCAAAGGAAGTGTGAGGCTCTGCCAACAGTAATCCCGTGGCCACTTTCTGCCTCTGGGCCACTTTGGGTTGGTTGGTGTGTAGCTCAATCTTTGCTAGGGTTCGTGGGCTGTTTTGCTTAGGGTTTTCATTGAGAGAGAGAGAAAGCATAGAGCCCCATTTGGTATGAGGCTGCAAAGGGCATGCCAAAGGAAGTGGGAGACTGTACCAAGAGTCATTCCCTGACACCTTTCAGGTTCTGGAAAGAAATGGGGTAGATGATACAAGCCCTTTGCCAAACTTGATGGCATGGTGATGTTAAAGGTTAAGGACATGCAATGGGCATGCCTAAGGAAGTCCGGAGCTGTGCCAACACTCATCCGTGGGCAGCTTTCTGCATCTGAACCACACTGAGGTGGGTGGTGGTTGGTGTGCAGCCAAGTCTTTGCTAGGGTTTGCAGGGTGTTTTTATTGGGGTTAGCATTGGGAGAGGGAGGAGGCATAGAGCCCCACTTAGAGTGAGGATGCAAAGAATATGCCAAAGGAAGTGGGAGGCTGTGCCAAGGCTCATTCCCTGACACCTCTCATTTTCTGGCCAGAAAAAGGATGGGAGATATGAAGTCTTGGCCATAGGTGGTGCTAGGTGGCAGTAAAGACTTAGGAGATGCAGGAAGCATTGATGCGCACTTGGAGTGAGGCTGAAAGGGTATGTCAGAGGATGTGTGAGGCTGTACAAAGACTCATTCCCTGACACCTTTTAGGTTCTGGCCAGAAAAGGGGTTCATGATATTAGACCTTGGCTATCCGTGATGCTATGGTGACGTGAAAGATTCAGGAGATGGAGGAAGCTTACGAGTGCTCTTGGAGTGAGTCTGAAAGGTCACGCCAAAGGACGTGTGAGGCTGTGCCAACACTTATCCCTGGGCAACTTTCTGCGTCTGGCCCACATAGAGGTGGATGGTGGTTGGTGTGTAGCTGGCCATATGCTAGGATTCGCGGAGTGTTTTGCTTAGGGTGAACATTGGAAGAGAGGGAAAATGCGTAGAGTTCTTCTTGGTGGAAGGCTGCAAAGGGCAAGCCAAAGGAAGTGGGAGGCCGTACCAAGACTCATTCTCTGACACCTTTCAGGTTCTGGAAAGAAATGGGGTGGGTGCTATTCGCCTTTGGCTATCCGTGAGGTTAGATTGACCTCAAAGATTCAGGAGATAGAGAAAGGTTACGTGCCCTCTTGGAGAGAGGCTGCAAAGGGTATGCCAAAGGAAGTGTGGGACTGTGCCAACACTCATCCCAGGGCAATTTTCTGCGTCCGCCCACACTGAGGTGCGTGGTAGGTGCTGTGTAGCTCAATCTTTGCTAGGATTTGTGGCGTGTTCTAGATAGGGTTAACACTGGGAGAGGGAGGAGGCTTAGAGCCCCACTTGGAGTGAGGAGGCAAAGAACATGCCAAAGGAAGTGCGAGGCTGTGCCTAGGCTCATTCCCTGACACCTTTCACTTTCGGGCCAGAAAAGTGGTGGGAGATAGGAAGCCTTGCCTATAGGTGCTGCTAGGATGGCAGTAAAGATTTAGGAGATGCAGGAAGTGAAGATGCACATTTTGAGAGAGGCTGCAAAGGGTATGCCAAAGAAAGTGCGAGGCTCTGCCAACACTCCTCCCCGGGCCACTTTCTACATCTGGCTGACATTGGGTTGGTTGGTGATTGGTGTGTAGCTAACTGTATTCTAGGATTCGCAGAGCATTTTGGTTAGGGTGAATACTGAGGGAGAGAGAAAGTGTAGAGTCCCACTTGGAGTCACTTTGCGAAGAAAATGCCAAAGGAAGTCGGAGGCTGTGCCAAGACTTATTCCCTGACACCTTTCAGGTTCTGGCCAGAAAAGAGGTGGGTGATATGGGGCCTTCGCTATCCATGATGCTAGGCTGACTTCAAAGATTCAGGAGATGGAGGAAGTGATGGTGTGCACTTAGAGTGAGGCTGCAACGGGCATGCCTACGCAAATGCAGGGCTCTGCCTAGAATCATTCCTTGACACCATTCAGATTCTGGCCAGAAATGGCTTGCATGATAATGGGTCCTTGGCTATAAGTGATGCTAAGGTGGCGGTAAAAATTTAGGAGAGGGAGGAAGTGTTGGTGTGCACTTGGAGTGAGGCTGCAAAGGGCATGCCAAAGGAAGTGCGAGGCTCTGCCGAAACTCATCATGCGGCCACTTTCTGCCTCTGGCCCACACTGGAGTGGTTGGTGTGTATCTCAGTCTTTGCTAGGGTTCACGGGCTGTTTTGCTTAGGGTTTGTATTGGGAGAGAGAGAAAGCATAGACCCCTACTTGGCGTAAGGTTGCAAAGGGCATGCCAAAGGAAGTGGGAGGCTGTGCCAAGAGCCATTCCCTGACACCTTTCAGGATCTGGCCAGAAATGGGACGGGTGATATGGGGCCCTGGCCGTGATGCTAGGCTGACTTCAAAGATTCAGGAGATGGAGTAATTGCTGATGCGCACTTGGAGTGCAGCTGCAAAGGGCATGCCAACAGAAGTGCAAATCTCTGCCAAGACACGTTCCTTGACGCCTTTCAGGTTCTGGCCAGAAAAGGGGTTCATGTTATCAGGCCTTGTCTATATGTTATGCTAAGGTGTCAGGAAAGTCTTAGGAGAGGGAAGAAGCATAGATGTGCTCTTGGAGTGAGGCTGCAAAGGGTATGCCAAAGGAAGTGGGAGGCTGTGCAAAGACTCATTCCCTGACACCTTTCATGTTCAGGCCAGAAAAGGGGTTCGTGATATTAGACCTTGGCTATCCGTGATGCTACGGTGACGTGAAAGATGGAGGAGATGGAGGAAGCTTACATGCACTCTTGGAGTGAGGCTGCAAAGGGTATGCCAAAGGATGTGTGAGGCTGTGCCAACACTCATCCCTGGGCAGCTTTCTGCATCTGGCCCGCACTGGTGGTTGGTGTGTATCTCAGTCTTTTTTAGGGTTCGCAGACTGTTTTGCTTAGGGTCACCATTGGGAAAAAGAGACAGCATAGAGCCCCACTTGGAGTCAATTTGCGAAGAACACGCCAGAGGAAGTGTGAGGATGTGCCAAGACTCATTACTTGACACCATTCAGCTTCTGGCCAGAAATGACTTGGATGATAATAGATCCTTGCTTATATGGGATGCTAGGGTGGCAGTAAAGACAGGAGAGGGAGAAAGTGTTGGTGTGCACTTGGAGTGAGGCTGCAAAGAGCATGCCAAAGGAAGTACAGGGCTGTGCCGACACTCATCCTGGGCAACTTTCTGCCTCCAGTCCACATCGAGTTGGGTGGTGGTTGGTGTGTACCTGGCTCTATGCTAGGATTCACAGAGTGTTTTGGTTAAGGAGAACATTGGGAGAGAGAGAACGCGTAGAGCCCCACATGGAGTCAGTTTGCGAAGAAGGTGCCTAAGGAAGTGGGAGGCTGTGCCAAGACTCATTCCCTGACGCCTTTCAGGTTTTGGCCAGAAAAGGGGTGGATGCTATGAGGCCACCCCTAGGGTTATGCTAGGGTGACATTAAAGATTTAGGAGCTGGAGGAAGCATAGATGCGCACTTGGAGTGAGGCTGCGAAGGGTGTCCCAACGGACATGCGAGGCTCTGCCAAGACTTATTCCTTGATATCATTCATCTCCTGGCCAAAAATGGCTTGGTTAAAAATGAGTCCTTAGCTATAAGTTATGCTAGGGTAGCGGTAAATATTTAGGAGACGGAGGAAGTGCTGGTGTGCACTTGGAGTGAGGCTACAGAGGGCATGCCAAAGGAAGTGCAAGGCTCTGCCAACACTCATCCGTGGGCAACTTTCTGCATCGGGGCCATATTGGGGTGGGTGGTAGTTGGTGTGTAGCTGGCTCTATGCTAGGTTTCCCAGAGTGTTTTGGTTTGGGTGAACATTGGGAGAGAGAGAACGCGTAGAGCCCCACTTGGTGTGTGGCTGCAAAGGGCAAGCCAAAGGAAGTGGGAGGCTGCGCCAAGACTCATTCCCTGACACCTTTCAGGTTCGGGTCAGAAATGGGGTGGATGATATGAGGTCTTTGCCAAACTTGATGGTAGGGTGAGGTTAAAGGTTAAGGACATGTAAAGGGCATGCCTAAGGAAGTCCGGAGCTGTGCCAACACTCATCCCTCGGCAGCTTTTAGCATCTGGCCCACATTGGGGTTGGTGGTGGTTGGTGTGTAGCTGACTCTATCCAAGTGTTTCTGGAGTGACTTGCTTAGGGTTATCATTGGGAGAGGGAGAAAGCATAGATCCCAAGAGGAGTGGGGCTGCAAAGGGCATGCCAATGGAAGTACGAGGCTTTGCCAAGACTCATTTCTTGACACCATTCAAGTTCTGGCCAGAAAAGGGGTGGGTGATATGGGTCCTTGGCTATCCGTGTTGCTAAGGTGCCGGTAAAGACCTTGGAGAGGGAGGAAGCCTAGGTGGACACTTGGAGTGAGGCTGCAAAGAGCATGCTACAGGAAATGTGGGGCTATGTCAAGACTGATGCCTGGTCCACTTTCTGTTTCTGGTCCGGATTGGAGTGGGTGGTATGAGACCTTGTTTGGACCTGATGTTAAGGTTAGGGTTAGGGTTAACAGAGGGAGAAAGCGTAGAGCCTCACTTGGAGTAAGGATGCAAAGGGCGTGCGAAAGGAAATGCAGAGCAGTGTCAAGACTGATCCCTGGGCCACGTTCTTCTTTGGGCCAGAATCGGGGTTGGTTTTGAGAGGACTCTACCTGACCTAATGCTAGGGCTAGGGTTATAGCAGAGGTAGGATTAGGAAAGAGAAGAAGTTAAGAATCCCACATGTTGGGCTGTAAAAAGCATGCCAAAGGAATTGTGAGGATGTGCCAAAGCTGATTTGTGGGACACTTTCAGCTTCTTTTGAGAAATGGGGTGAGTAGTATGAGAGCTTGTATAGAGTTGATCTAAGGGTTAGGGTTAAGGTTAGGGTTAGGGTTAGGTTTAGGGTTAGGGTTAGGGGTAGAATTAGGCTTAGGAGACAAGGAAACATAGAGGCCTTTTGGATTTTGTCTGCAAAGGTCATACCACTGGAAATGTGGGGCTATGACACAACTGATTCTTGGGCCACTTTCTGTTTCTGGTCCAGATTGGAATGGGTGATATGAGGCCGAGTCTGGACCTGATGCTAGGGTTACGGTTAGGAATAGGAGAGGGAAGAAGCGTAGAACCCTAAATGGAGTTAACCTGCAAAGGTAATGCTAAAGGAAATGTGGGCCTCTGCCTAGACTGATCTCTGAGCTACTTTGTCCTTTGAGCCAGGAATGGGGTGGGTGGTGGGAGGCCTCTACCTGACCTAATGCTATGGTGGTCATGGGGTTTTGTTAGTGACTGTGAGGTCCCTTGTGCTTTAGAGGCTAATAGGGCAGTACTAGTCTCATGGCTGCTCCTGAGGGTTGTGAAGTCAGCTACACCTCAGTGCATGATTGATCAAAGCTGGACATGCTGTTGGTGTTTGGCATGGTGAGCTGCCTTTTAACTGAGGCTCTCCTAGGCCAATGATGGTTTCATGGCTGCTCCGGGGGGTGGTGACATCATTTGTGACTCAGTGCCTGATAAGGCAGTACTAAGCTCTTGGTTGGTCTTGGGGCTTGTGATAGTACTTGTGCCTCAGTTGTTGATAGGCCCATGCTGGCCAGGTGATGATGTTTGTGATTGTGAGGTCACTTGTGCTTGAGAGGCTGGCAGCCCAGTAGTATACTCATGGGTGCCCTTGGTGATTGTGAGATCACTTGTGCCTCAGTGCATGATAGGCCACTGCTGCACATGCTGTTGGTGTTCGACATGGTGGTGAGGTGTCTTGTGCCTGAGGCCCTGCAAGGCCAATGAGGATCTCATGGCTGCTTCTAGAGGTTGCGACATCCCCTGTGCTGCAGTGCCTGGCAAGGCACTGCTAGGCTCATGGTTAGTCTTCGTGGTTGTGACATCATTTGTGCCTTAGTGGCCTATAGCCCCATGCTGGCCAGATGATGGTGTTTGTGAATGCGACATCACTAGTGCCTGAGAGACTGCTAGGCTAGTAAAAGTCTCCCAGCTACTCTTGGGGATTGCTACACTGCTTTTGCCTCAGTGTGTGATAGGCCAGTGGTGGCCATGAGGTTGATACTTTTGATTGTGAGGTCACTTATGCCTGACAGGCTGATATGCCAGGCCTTGCCTCGTGGCTCCTCTTGGTGATGTTGACATCACTTGTTCCTCAGAGCGTAATAGGGCACGATAGGCTCAAGGTTTCTCTTGGTCGTTGTGATATCACTTGTGCCTCTGTGCATGATAGACGAAATCTGGATATACTGATGGTGTTGGGGCTGGGGAGGTCACTTGTGTGGGGTGCCCTGATATGCTGATTTTGGTCTCTTAGGCACTGTCACATCACTAGTGCCTCAGTACCTGCCAGGGCAGTGCTAGACTCATGCCTGTTGCTGGTGATTGTGAGATCACTTGTGCCTCAGTGCACGAAAGGCCATTGCTGAAAATGCACTTGTTGCTTGGGATGGTGAGGTCACTTCAGCCTGAGGCCCTGCTCGTCGAAGGAGAGGCTCATGGCTGCTCCTGGTGATGGTGCCATCTCTTGTGCCTCAGTGCCTGCTAGTGCTAGGCTCATGGTTGGTCTTGGTGACAGGCCCATGCTGGACAGGTGATGGTGTTGCTGATTGTGAGGTCCGTTGTGCCTGAGTTGCTGCCAGGTCAGTAGAATTGTTCTAGCTGCTCTTGCAGGGTTGCGACATTGCTTTTGCCTCAGTGCATAAAAGGTCAATGGTGGTCATTGGGTTTTGTTAGCAGTTGTGGGGTCCCTTGTGCTTTAGAGGCTGATAGGGCAGTATTAGGCTCTGGCTCCTCCTGGGGGTTGTGATGTCAGCTATGCCTCAGTGCATGATTGGTTAAAGCTGGACATTTTGCTGTTGTCTGGGATGGTGAGGTCACTTTTCCTGAGGCCCTGCAAGGCCAATGACAGTCATGACTGGGTGGGGCTGTGACATCATTTGTCACAACCAAGGCCAATGATGTTCATGGCTGGGGCGGGTTGTGACATCATTCGTGCCTCAATTGCTGACAGCCCCATGCTGACCAGGTGATGGTGTTTGTGATTGTGAGGTCACTTGTGCTTGAGAGGCTTACGGCCCGGTGCTAGGCCGCACTCATACACTTCCCTGGTGCCTTCGTGCACACATGGCCGGCAGGGACCTATGGACCTCCATAAGGTCTCCTGGGTTCTCCTTGTGCATGGGGTCAGGGGCACCCTACGGGCCTTCGTGCGGCCTCCTGGGACCTCCATGCACATGGACCTGGGGCTGCCCCACAGGCCTTTGTGCGGCCCCCGCATCCTCCATGCTCACAGGGTTGAGGGGGACCTGCAAGACTTTGTGCAGCACCCTGGGGCCCCTGTGCACATGGGGCTGGAGTGGTCCTACAGGCCTCTGTGTGGCCCCCATGACCTCCACGCGCACGGGGACAGGAGGGACCTGTGGGACTTTGTGCCAGGCATTGGCACCTCCATGCGCACTGGGCCTGAGGGGCCTTAGGGACTTCTGTGTGGTGCCCTGGGACCTCTATGCACTCAGGGCCGGAACAGTCTTACGGGCCTTTGTTTGCCCCCTGGGGTCTCCATGCGAATAGGACCGGGGGAGCCTTACGAGCCTTCGTGCTGCCCCCTCAGGCCTCTGTGCACACAAGGCAGGGTAGGCCCTACGGACCTCTGTGTGTCCCCCAGGGCTACCATGTGCACGTGCCCTGGGGGACCCTACAGGCCTTTGTACACTTCCTCAGGGCCTCCATGCACACATGGCCAGGGGGGCCCTATGGGCCTTCATGTGGCCCCCTGAGGCCTCCATGCACACGGGGCCAAATGGGCCCTACCAGCCTTCGTGTGGCCCCTCCTTGCCCTCCATGCGCATGGGCTAGGGGGTGCCCTATGGGCCTTCATGTGGCGCCCCTTGCCCTACGTGCGCATGGGCCCAGGGATGTCTTATGGGCCTTCATGTGGCCCTCCAGGTCCTCTGTGCACACGAGGCCCTGGGGTGCCCTGCAGGCCTTCATGCAGCCCCCTGGAGCCTCCGTGCTTTCAGGACCTGGGAGGCCCTCTGGGCCTTTGTCCGGTCTCCCGGGGCCTTCGTGTGCATGGGGCTGGAGGGGTCTTACGGACCTTCATGTGATCCCAGTGGCCTCCGTGTGCAGGGGGACGGGGTACGGGCCCTACGGGCCTTCGCGCCAGGTGCCAGTGCCTCTGTGTGCAACAGGCCCAGGAGGCCTAGGGATTCTGTGTGGCCCACCGGCGCCTCCGTGCACAGAGGGAGGGAGGGGCCCTACAGGCTTGTTTGTGGCCCTCCCAGGGCCTCCATTCACAATGTGCTGGGAGAGCCCTACAGGCCTTTGTTTTGCCTCACAGGTCCTCAGTGCGCATGGAGCCGGGGGCGCCCTACGGGCCTTCCTACAGCCACTGGGGCCTCCACGTGCATGGGGACGAAGGGGTCTATGGATCAATTTTTTTATCGTGGGGCCTCCGTACGCACCTCGTTCAGGGGGCCCTCTGGGCCTTTGTGGAATCCCCTGGGGCCTCTGAGCACGCAGAGAGGCAAGGGGCACTACGGGTGTCCGTGTGATCCACGGCCATCGTGCAGCCCCCCCAGGCCTCCATCCGTACGGGGCCCAGGGGCCCTACAGCCCTTTGTTCGGCTCCCTGGGGCTTCCATGCGCTCAGGACCAGGGGAGCTCTATGGGCTGTTGTGCCACCCTCTGGGGCCTCCATGTACACAGCCCCAGGGAGGCCCTACGGGCCTTCATGTGGGCCCCTGGGGCCTTAATGCAAACAGAGCTACAGGGTACCCACTGGCCTCTGTTTAGCCCCCGGGTCCTCCGTGCACAAGGGAGCAGGGGGGCCTTACAGGCTTCATGAAGCCTTCCTGGGCCTCTATGCACATGAGGCGAGTGGAGTTATACAAGTCGTTGAGATGGCCTCCAGGCCTCCATATACACAGAGCCACAGGGGCCCTATGGGCCTCCGTTTAGCCCCACAGGGCCTCCGTGGGCACAGGCAAGAGGGGACCCTACTGGCTTTTGTGCAGCCCCTCGGTGCCTTCATGCGAATGGAGCCATGGGGTCCCTAGGGGCCTCTGTTTGGCCCAACAGGGCCTCCATGTGCATGGTGGCGGGGTGCCTACAGGCTTCGTGTGGCCTTCCTGGGGCTCTGTGTGCATGGGGTGAGGGGAGTCATACAAGCCGTTGAGAGGCCCCCCAGGCCTCCATACATACAGAGCTGCAGGGGTCCTACATGCCTCCGTTTGGCCCTGCAGGACCTCCATGAGCACAGGGAAGGGGGGGCCCTACAGGCGTTTGTGTGGCCCCCTATGACATCCCTACACATGGGACCCGGGAGACCGATAGGCCTTCCTGCGGCCCCCCACAAACTCAATGCGCACAGGGATGGGAGGGCCCTAAGGGCCTTTGTGCGGTGGCTTGATGCCTTTGCACGCATGGGGCAGGAGGGGCCATATGAGCCTTCTGGCAGCCCCCAGGGCCTCCGTGCACATGGGGGCGAAGGAGCCCTACCAGCCTTTGTGCTGCCTGCTGGGGCCTCCATGCACATGGGGCGGGGGGGGACCGTATGGGCATTTTTGCAAGGCCCCCCAGGGCATCTGTGCACACAGGGATGGGCAGGACCTCTGGGCTTCTGGTCAGCCCCCCACGGCCTCCATGTGCACACAAGCTGGGGGTCCCTGCAGGCCTCTGGGAGACCACACAGGGCCTCCTTGTGTACAGGGCTGGGGATCCCTACGTGCCTCTGGGCAGGCCCCCAGGTCCTCCTACACACGGGGTCAGAAGGGCCCTATGGCCCTCAGTGTGGCCCCCGGGGCCTCTGTGCGCACAGGACCAGAGGGTCTCTACTGGCCTCTGTGCAGTCCACTGGGGCCTCCATTCCCGCAGGGCCAGGGGGTCCATATGGGTCTCTGGGCAACTCACTGGGGCCTCCTTGCGCACATGGCCATAAGGGACCTGTAGGCCTCGGTGCTTCAGTGCCCAAGTTGTAGAGCATCTTTGCAAAGGATATCAAATCAGTGGCATTTACACTTTTTGAGAGCCTTTTCACTGAAAGCGTTGAAAGGATGTATATATCGTTTACTTTCGGTCTACTGGAGACATGGTAAGTGGTGAGGTTTTCGCTGGAATCATCGCCATAGAAAAACGCTAGCAGCAGATGGTGTTGCAGTTTCATGAAAAACTGTAATAATCCAGGCAGCAGTGAAGGCACTTGAACCTGTCATCGTGCTAACTTCTCTGATAACCTTGCAGTTTTGCAATGTATTAGGGGGCAAATTTGGATCCTCGTCTTTCAAGAGATGAGTCCGTATTTTTGTGTGGCCTTATATACTCACATACTCATGTTACATACACATGTATGTGCATGTACAAAATATATGTATGCATATACTCAGATGCATGCAGGGCTATGAAGTAGACCTCAAATTGCTAATATATTTGATTATATTCCTGTTTTAGACATCTACATGTCAGCAGTTGTCCAGTGGTGCTGTCCCTCAAACAGAAGTTCCACTGAATGCAACAGGATGTATATAGTAAGAGTCAATCGCAGGGACAGGGATGTTACTGAGGATGCCCTGGTATTGTGATTTTTCTCACTAAATATTTGATTCAGCAAAAGTCTTGCCAAAATTTGCCAGCAGTTTGTTGTACATGACATACAATGGAGTGACTCAGAATTAAATATGGAATGCCCACTCTTTATTACTTTTAGACTTGTGCATGACCACCATGTATTTAACCAAAAATTATAAGGCTGACATTGGTTTTCTTAGGTCAGAAGTGTTCATTTAACTAGCACAGTTAAATAAGGAAATGAACAGAGCAGTGAAATCAAAAGAAACCCTAAAAAACACATGTACCGTGTACTCAGCGTCATCACACTGGTCATGTACAGAATAGTTCTACAGGAGTTAATTTCTTAATAGTTGCAAAGCCTTTCACTGCTTTACAGTGAGTTTATACAGATAAAGCAGATGCCTGTCATCAGGCATTTACATTCCTAGTTTTTGCTATTGGTTGCATTTGCTGAGTGCTGAAAGTGCACCAAGAAAATATTTTAATTGTAAAGTTGTGGCTGAGCCCACATCTGTCTGGAATTTGAGCGGAACCCAGCCCAAAATCCCTGCACTGCTGGAAGCCACACAGTGTCCCAGCAGCCAGTGTGTTCGCCAGAGAGTCTCTCCATGGGGCAGGATTTGCCGACATGAGGCTTGGATTAAGGCAAAAATACTCTATGGGTGCACCCTTTTTTTTTTTTTTTGGTAAATGAATAAGTAATTGTCTGTTTAATAACCTGGCATGTCCTGTAGAAGAAATGAAATATGTGTGCATGAGGAATGCTCCACCATGGCAAAGCTCTCATTTAAGCCTCTCTCTTTAAGAAGAAATACAACTGGGGGAAAAAAAAAAAAAAAAGTTTCTTTTTCTTCCTGTACACAAAGCCTGTTCTGAAAAAACAAACAGTTTCATGAAGAAAGTGCAAAGACAAACAAAAGCTGATGGAAAGGAAATCTGTTATTCATAAAATGTGTTTCAGTAAGCATAAGGGGGCAGAAAAGGCTGCATGCAAGGATAGAGAATGCTCATGTATGTGGGGAAAGAATGAGTAGAGATGCATTTTGAAAAGATTTTCCTGATTCTGTGGCATATGACACTTAACTGGGATTAATTTGCCAATAATACTATAAATGAATTATCAGAAAGAAAATCTGAATAGCCACAAGAGGGAGTAAGATATTCACCAACATCTGCTTGTTTAAAATGCGCTCACTGCAGGGCCACCTTCCACTGCCCTCCAGACCCCAGGAGGAAACTGAGCAGACAAATGTACTCCAGGCAAGAAAGGATTTGGGCCATGTTTTCTTTGCCACATCTTCAAGCAGCAGCATTTTTTTCCACCCTGGGTATATGTCCAAATTGGAATGAAAATACCTGTTTCAATGGAGGATTCAATGAAAGATAGAGGACAGTGATCTTCCAGCAGTACAAACCATTGCTCTTCTTGAAATGACAGCTGTTGTATTGACTCCAGCTCACCTTCTGGCTGGCAACAAAGTTCCGCAGTTAGCAGCTTTTTGAGTTCTTTAAGGAGCAAAGAATACCTCAAATCAAGACCAGACTAAACACTGAGATAAAAAAAAAAAAAAAAAAGGATGTTTTGGTTATTTTGCAAAATCTGATTTCTCATTCACATATTATTCCCCTGACATGTAGCTAGCTGAATAATATAGTATAATGCTCTTTTAAAATGAATAATCATACCACTTAAGGGATTGGCCTCTGCTGCTACTCCTAACACACTGCATGGGAGAAGTATTAGACTAAAAGTATGGTTTTAAAAATATTTTTGATTAGTAATTTCTTTTTACAGTGTTCATTCACATATTCAGGAGAGTAATCCAATAGGTATAAAAGTAAAGGAGATAGTAACAAAGAACCCCAAACAAATCTAATGAATGTTCATTACAGCTAAAACATCTATTAGGTTCAGAGATTGATTATTCTCTGAACTATAAATCATGAATCATGCCTGGATAAGATTAAATGATAAAGGTGCAGAGAATAATGGAGACCCACCCTGAATATAGAGGGTGGACCTGAAGGAATGTAGTTAAACTGGAATCTGCAGAGCAACACTTTTTCTTTACATTGCTCAAATCATTGGCTGAGATCACTTTTTGTGATACTAGCTTGTGTGTAATGACTTGAAGGAGAAAAGGAAGACATTTGAACTGCCTTCAAGCTTTTCTGTCAAAAGGGAGAGTGAATTCAGGCTTTACGTTGGGGAATAATTGTTTTATTCTCTTCTTTGTATTTGCAACATGTGCTTTTCATTAACCAGTTCTGGGCACAAAGATGAACCTGATATTGTGCTCCTGGAGACCTGCTTGCCACTTAGATAGTCCCAAGTCACCTACATTGGAATTGCGATTGAGGCATTATTAAATTGTTAAAATGTAAATGCCTTTTAAAATTGAGATGTTGAAGGCTTTTGAGGTGAATATCTTGTAACTTTAAGCCTCCATCCTGTTGCTTGTTCTATTTTCATGCTAAACAGTAAGAGACTGAGATACAGAGTGAAATGGCTTTTCTGAGGCTACATAGTAGACCCAGAGTGGAGAAAGGAAATTCTTCCTCTGGTGTCAGTAATATGTATTGTGTCATTAAATGCGGTCTAAGAGATGGTCTAAGAGGTCTTAGTGGTCTAAGAGATGTAGTTTACTGCATGGTTAATCTCTTGGTTTTACTGCAAGAGAAGGAATTAGAAGATTATGATTCATGTATTTGTAGGCGTAGGCAGCTGTACATCAAGTACAACACAAGGAATATGAAGAATTTTAATTGCCTGCAAGTAGTCATAGAATCATAGAATGCTTAAGGTTGGAAGGGACCTCTAGAGATCATCTAGTCCAACCCCCCTGCACATGCAGGGTCACCTACAGCACATGGCACAGGACGGTGTCCAAGCGGGTTTGGAAGATCTCCGGAGAAGGAGACTCCACAACCTCTCTGGGCAGCCTGTGCCAGGGCTCTGTCACCCTCACTGTTAAGAATTTTTTCCCTAAGTTCCTGTGGAACTTTTGGTGTTTCAGTTTGTGGCCGTTTCCTCTAGTCCCATCAGCGGCCACCACTGAGAAGAGGCCGCCCCATCCTCCTCCCTGCCTCCCTTGAGGTCCTTATAGACACTGATCAGGTCTCCTCTCAGCCTTCTCTTCTTCAGGCTGGACAGGCCCAGCTCTCTCAGCCTTTCCTCATAGGGCCAAATGAGGACCATTTGCAACTTAGCAGGAAAACAATTACTCTTAAAAAGGGGATTTACAGCTGTATAAGCAAATATAAGCAAAATATTATTTTTAGGTGGGTATTTTGCTTCAGGACATGTATAGTTCAACCTCTGTGGATACTTTACCAACCTCTAGAATATCTTATTTTGCATAAAACTGTGTGCAAATCTTCCAGAAGGTTCTTCAGGAATTTTGGGCTGCATTCTTAGGCTCAGCAGTTGTGACCCTGCATCATTATTCCTTATACTCTTAAACTGATTTCTAAGTTACTTCATACCCAAAAGCTTTTGAAAACACCAAAGCTTATGCAGGGCATCTTAAGAGATAAATAGAAAGAAATTTAAAAATCAGACACCTGGAGAATTTCCAGATTTAGCAACCAAAATGCAAATGATCTCTACTGCTTTTTGCCCTCTGTCACTTAAGGAGGTAATCATTAAGACAAGCCACAAGTGAGCAGGCAGCACCAAACAGTGCTTTTTAATAGCAGTCTGGTGCTACTCTGTAAAAGAACAGTAAGATGCTGCTCTCATGAATGCTGCCCTGCAGCCGTGCTCTCAGTGACAAGATCTCAGTGTGCTCTCTTGTCTGAAAATGACAAGTCTGAAAATAAGCTAAAACTCACTAGGCCTTTCTTGAACTCTTGCTTCAATTTATCTTTTGTAGGTTTTATCTTTTTTTTCCTATTGTCTTTAAGAGCCTCAGAAGTGCTTCTACATTTTTTTCTTTCTCCAAAAGTAGTTATTTAAGCACTTCAGTGGTACAGCTTGTAACTGCTTGCATTTTACCATGAAATCATGGAAATCTTTTTTCATTTTCGTTTTACCATTTCCAGGCATGCAATACCTGAAAGCTATCCTGAGGACTTCCAGTTGATGCTGGAGGCCCAGATATCTTAAAAGCTATTAGTTATCTTGGGCTCTACATAGTTGTGTGGTGTGGCTACTGAAGGCTGAAACCAGGCAACCAATAGCTAATACAGTTCCCCCTCCCAAAATGAAGTTTTCAGCTACCAAAGCTGTAGTTTTCAAAACTACTCCATGCCACTGCACTCCCACCATGTAGACTGGAAGAAGTAGCGTTAAACATTAGAGCAGCAATGCTGGCAATTACTAATGTACTTTTTCAAAGTGTAAGTGTATTAAAATTCTAGAGGTTATGTCTAATATCAAGGAGTAACAGAGGAGTATCCCCAAATCCTAGTTACTGAGACAAGTGATTTCTGAACCAATTATGCAATCTAGACATTGTAATAATTAGCATTAGTTTATCAACATATTTTTCACAGCAAATCTAGAAGCAACATTATGAGACCCCAAATATTTCCCTTTTGAGATAGCTGCACTCATTGATTTAATTTCACCTGACATTTCACCCATCTTATTAACAAGGCGAGTGAAATGTCACAAGACATTAAGTCAAAACATGCTGCATTGCCTAAGGGGTGCTATACTTTTGTATAGCCAGAGAAACTTGTAAGAGAAAAGAAATATCATTTTAGAGTGAAGACATGTGAATGACCAGCATCACTTATCAGGAACAAGACTGTAGAAACTTCAGTTATCTCAGGACATTGATTACTTAAATGAGTTTGCAGTTCATTCTGTAATTATATTCTTTGCACACTGGAAAATGCACAGGCCTTTGCAGCATTTATTTCATACTTAAAAGGTGAAAATGTCTTTTGCATCAGTGGGTGTTCCATCCCTCAAGTTTCTTCATCACTGTTTTCTCTGGTTTTGTTTATCATGTGGGCATAAAAAAGAATTAAGTATTTCTTGTATTTGTAAATGAAGTGTAGTTTTTTATTTTGTGTTTTTAACGTAGTACTAAAAACATCTGCAGTTCTGTTGTAAAATGAGCTCTATAAGGCATTCATGCCCCGGTTTCAGTTGTTTCCACTAGATTGACCATTCTGGACCCCCATATTTGATTTTTTTGAAGAAAAAAGGGGGAGGTAGAACTGCATATATACTTATTTGTGAATCAACACACAAACATATATATTTGCATGCTATTTTTCTATCAGTTTATTTTTGTTTGAACAGAACATAAGCTTCCAATGATCCTTTTTCACTTTC
Source organism: Nothocercus julius (assembly GCA_013398735.1). Classification (NCBI taxonomy): domain Eukaryota; kingdom Metazoa; phylum Chordata; class Aves; order Tinamiformes; family Tinamidae; genus Nothocercus; species Nothocercus julius. The sequence continues at coordinate 1,338,229 of VZSV01000192.1, read as the reverse complement.
AGTCTGAAAGTAGTGTTTCATTGTTCCTTGGCAGCAATGGATGTGTTTTTGTGCAATAATTACTTTGCAGAAAGACAGCTGCTCAGAAATAACCTCTAAGACGTGACACTGCATGCTTGCGGGGATGGTGCATGTAATTTAATGAGTGCAGTGCACTTGAAAAGGTAGTTTTCAAGTCCGGTATTGAAAATGGAGTCTGAGCTTTAAAGCACTTGGTTATAATTTTGTAAAGCGTCTTTGTGGTGAAGGGCAACATAAAGGTTTACAATTTTCATTGTTACTCATCTGATGCTTGGAATTCCCACTAACTTAAATGTGTTTTGTGTATATACACCAGGGAAGAGCATGCAGTAGCAGTCAGCGTGGTAAATGGGAGAAGGGGAGTAAGTACATACATCTTGTATGGGAAAAAATCGAGCCTTGTTTTCCGCTTCTTTTTGCCAGAACATACACCATTTGTCATACTATACTACCCTCTGCTCAGGCAGGCTGCACAGCGGCACATACGGCCTCAGAGTGCTTTGATAAAGTATTTAGTAGTAGTTCTCTGTAGAAGAGTTGGAAAGAATGAATCTAGAGCAGAGCATACAATTTACATTTGGAGGAAATTCCCCTGGGTTATTTGGGGGATGTTATATTTGTAAGGACATTTAAGAATCACATTCTACTTCTCTTTTTGTAAGAGTGGTATTATACTTTGTAGTACAGGCCTGTGGTTTGAGACTTCTCTTGGCTTCACTGCTTGAAGCTTAGGAGCAGGTTGGAACAAGCTTCAGCTATGAAAGTTATGTTCAACTCAAATGGCTACTTTAAAGTCAGTGAGTTTGGTGAGTTTTCCTCAAAAAATAAAAAGAAAGAAAAAAGAAAAATATGCTGGAATTCCAGTTAGAAATTTTTCAGGGTTTTTCAGATATTTCTACCCCAATAGTAAATAAGATTAGATATATGGGTTTGGTGAAGAAATTAGAGATGTTACTCTACTCCACATCATGTAGAGATGTACTCTACATGATTACTTTACATGTAATTTTGTAATACATAAGAATAGATCTTCTGGCTCATACCAAAGATCCATCTGGCTCTGAATCTGTCTTGATCTTGGCTGGCAGAGGAGATACTGTGACTAGGAGAGTGGTTTTCCTGTAATGAGGATCCTGCCTTTTGCTTTGGGGGAGTCAACCCATCAGTTTCCCTGAGTGTGGGCGATCACATAGCTGTGGATGTGCAAGACCACATCTCTGCTCAGTGGCTTAGGAGCAGTAGGAGAATTTTCACTCTTAGTTGCCTTTAAATTTACTCTGAAGCTGTGATAATCCTCGTTCAGTAAACTGTATAGAGGGCAGGCAGTTGTCTTCATTGCAGCGGTTTGACTTACAAACCAACTCGCTTCCTGGGGCGAGAAAGGAAATGCTTGATTTACAGTCCTCCTTCTTTTATGAATGACTGTACTGGTTGTAAATGGTCTGCTAATAAGAGTGACCATGTGTCTGCCTAACACACATTTTCTGCAGAGCAGCCAATGGAAGCATTTTGATGGGGTTTGACTGGACTCATTTGGCTGTCAAACTGCAGTGTCTAAAGTTCTCAAATTCAATCATTTCTGCTGTCACATTGATTAATTTTGATGTAATTTCCTTGCCAGTGGCATAGCAGCAGCAGTGAAGCACTGGGCAGGTGCAATACAAGCTTCAGTTCACTTCATAGTTTCTAGCATTTCCTCATAAATCATGAGAGACACAGAAAGATTGTCTCTTCTCTCTTTTGCTCCATCATCTAGATGCAAGATCAGAGGGAAAAGTGCCCAAGGTGCCCTTTGGCTGCATCCATAAAAACATGTCTGGTCATAGCAAGGGAGGATATTTCTCAGAAGAACAATGTGCCAAAATCAAAACACTAAAATATCTGAAGAAAAAAATAAGGGTTTCTGAAGGGTTTCTGTTCAGAGATACTGCTAATTACTTGACTTCAGTGTTTAATTAATGGATTTACTTGATGTTAACCATTCATATTTGTGCACAGGTTCCCAGGACACATTGCTGATATATGATAAGGAAGAGGAAAACCTTTTGCAGCCATTCAGTGCACCTGGTACAGCAGCCTGGGCCATAGCACGTGCCTTGATTCAGCCAAGCATAACCCTGGATTAATAACTTCCTTCACAGAAAAACATGCTCAATTAGCTGTTCACAAATATGAATGAGGATGGACAGTTTTCAGTTCATCTCCTGTAAGCAATGGCTTCTGGATGAGAAAGGGATGGATGGATGACCAGATCGTATCTTTTATTTTTCTAAATGGATTAATCAGGGGTTTTTTAGGACACTATTGGAAAAGGAAGAAATGAGGCTAAGAGTGTGGGTGAACTGTGAGAGTACAGTAAAACTTGCTAATAGCTGATCACAAACTATTGAGGTAGTAGCTTATCATAAACTATGGAAAGACCAATGTCCTATAGAGCACAAGAGGGTGCTATGCACTCAGCAGATAGCAGACTAAACCCTGATGCTTCAGAAAGGTTAAAGAGAGTTTCTATTCTGTGAGGGAAATAGATGAGGTAAAGAATAATAGCCGAAGAATGAATAGAGCAAAGCAAACTGAAAGAGGAAATGTTACACAGAGAAAGAGAGGTCACGCAGAAACTCTCCTAAATTAAAGGCAGTACGAGAGAGGTGCCAGGCAGTGGCAGGCAGCCTGCGAGGGCAAGTGCTCCAGCTGCTCTGATGTAGCTGGAGATCAGCACTGTTACACCCTGTCAGTGAAACCCTAGTCTTTGGATGGGTGCTCTGGGAGCAGGGCCAATGTTTGACAAACATTGACAAGCAGGTTACCTAGGCCAAAAGATGCAGAGTTCGATAGGAAGCACTGCTTTCCTGCCAATCCTCCACACTCGTCTGTGTCTCAGGAAATCTTCACAGATTTTGTGGAGAAATTGAAAACTGCATTTATGGATGTTCAAAATAAGATGTGTTGTTACCAGTCTCTCCACTGGTAATGAAAATACCCAAGGAGCTGAGCAATAGGAAGATTGGTTCTATCCTTCACAGAGGAGCAAGGACGGGAATTTAGGAAAGCCAAGTCCCATTCCTGCCATGAGCTTGGATCTCTCAGAAATCATGATATATTCACTGTAGTCTCCCATCTGTGAAATAGGCATGATAACACCAAGACACCTTTATACAGAGAATTTCAGACTTGGATTCTTTACGGTTTATAGAAGAAGGTGGGTCTGCATTGGAGAAGCCCCAGGAACGCATAAATCCTCTGTTCCTATAACTTTGCTGAATAAACTGGATTTGTGCCTGTTGGAAGACATTCCCTTGGCAGGGCTTTCTCAGGCAGTGCTGTGTGTGTGACCTACTCACCTTGTACAACTGGTGGCAATTGTTATCTTGGCTGTGACAGCATTTGTGATGACCCCTCTTTATGTCTGCCCTGGCTGCCTTCTCCAAGGATCTTCTCCAAGGTCCCTTTTCCAGCTAAATTTCCTCCCTTGGCCTGCTCTGGGCTGGTTCCTTCAGCTTCTGTTGTGCACTGCGGTTATCAATACACTGGGGCTAGCGAGAAGGCCTACGGATGGAGAAAAACCATCCGCAGCCCTGTGAAGGGGTGTTTCCTGTGTTTATAGCTCTGTAAAACATAACCGAAAGCAAAATTCTTCTGCAGAGTAATGTAGGCGGAATGAGAGAATGGACGTTACAGTGGCATTTCCCTCTCTCACGTGTGCAATGATGACAAGCAGCAGAATGACCCAGCAGGGTCTGGCAGGGCCTCAGGTAGCAAAGTGCACAGTGCAGTCCTGCTTCCAGGTCATTGCATATGGAAAAGGGTCCTTATGGAACAAAAAGAGGGGGGAAAGCAGAGCGGCGGGTGCTATTTCTACCAAACAGTGTCATATACTTGCTGCTGATACTGCAGAGAGGCTGATACTGCTTTCAATATTCACATTTAACTCCAGATATCTTGGGAGGATAGGAAGGAAAATTTCGTACACTGTCCTAGCAGAAAGATACTCTCAGGTACAAAATACGTCCCTATATCAAGATTACCGGCCTCTCTCTGACCTAACGATGAGCTTTCCAAAGGTGTTTGAGTTTCCTGGCTCTATTCCTCAGGAACTGGGTACCCAAATACTATTTGTTTTCTTTAGAAAATTTTCTGTCATCATCCTTGTGTGGCCCAAGCACTGGAGTCCCATTCCCACCTCTTCCCAGGTGTGTAAAAAGCAGGGGGATGGAGTTAAAAGTTTAGCTTGCAGCTGGCAAAGGACATGTCTTTCTGGGTGTGAAGTCGGGGATGTGTCATGAACACAGATGTTGTGTTGCAAAATCATCTCTGCTCTGCCAGAGCAGGCAGGGAGGTTGGCTTTCACATATTTCAACCCCCTGAAGATGAAGTAAATCTATTCAATTTAAACTAGCTGAGGATCTGAGCCACAGCTCATGCTTTCAGCTGGCAGACATTACCAAAGGCATATTAGAAAGCGGCTGCTGTGGTCATTAAACCAGAAAACCACTCACCTTTGAGGTCATATTCCTTGTTGCTACAGTAGGCTGTACTCCTTGATTGAAAGATAAGTGTTATATATAAATAGTGTGAAGTGTGCGTCACTGAAAGCTGGGAAGACATCCCGAAATGGCCCAGGTCAGTGCTCCTGTCCTTGCTTCCCCCCTTGCTGCTGTCCTGCTCCCTGTTTAGAAATGAAAGAGAAAATTGTTCTCAGCACTTAACCTGGTCCCTGCCCCTCACCTGCTTTTTGGTAGGACGCTGATCTCTTTGATGTAGGTATGTGCCAGGCCATGAAAAGATGCAAAAGAATTGATTTCATCATGGTTCATTACCTGAAGGGCTTTTGAAGCGTGCACTGCTGCTGTGAGAGTCTCGGGGTCAGGTGTGATTTCCCGTTTGCTGGAATATGTGGCAAATATGCAAACAGGCTCCCAGCTTTTTTTAGCTCACAAAAACAAGGGAGTCCTTTGAAAGGCCCTGCGTTTGCCCAATCATCGCTTTCCCTGCCGCTCTCCGGTATTATAATTCTGTGACAGTGTAAATCCTCGTGTTTGCCTCCCTCCCTCTTTCCTTCAGTCATCCTCTCCCTCCCCCTCTCCAGGCTGCTGCTATCAGATCGGGGATGATATGTGATCTCCTGGATACAACCACACACACACACAAGTACCAGGCACTGCTACTCAGCCGAGCAAAATGTCCTTCTCTTAGAAGTGGTGCTCATCACAGCTTTCGAATCCTTGACGATGTTGCCATGCTTTCCTCTCTGCCTTCTACCTTCTTCTGTCTTTGTCTGCCTGCTTTTCCTGCCCACGGGCCATTTTTGCCCTGCTGTCTGTAGCTGTATGGACTACCACACTATAGATTGCCGGGATCAAGGACTCCCCAGTGTTCCTAATCCATTTCCGTTGGATGTGCGGAAACTTCTTATAGCTGATAACAACATTCAGGCAATACCAGCTGATTTCTTTATATTCTATGGAGATCTGGTCTATTTGGACTTCAGGAATAACTCCCTCACCTCTTTAGAAGAGGGCACTTTTAGCAGTTCTACCAAACTGGTGTATTTAGACTTAAGCTACAATAATTTAACACAGCTTGATGCTGGGATATTCAAATCAGCAGAAAAGCTGATAAAATTGAGCCTTGGGAACAATAACCTGGCGGACGTGGATGAGGCTGCTTTTGAGAATCTGGAACAGCTCCAAGTGTTAGAATTGAATGACAATAACTTACAAAGCCTAAACGTTGCTGCCCTAGAAGCGCTTCCCTCCCTGCGGACTATACGCTTAGAGGGTAACCCCTGGGTCTGTGACTGTGACTTTGCCAATCTTTTCAGCTGGATACAGGAGAATGCATCCAAGCTCCAGAAAGGTAAAGCTCAGCGGCGGACAGTGCAGTCTGTGTGTCTGTGTCTGTGTGTCTCGGAGGGGAAGAGGCAAATGGTCAAATAGTCCAAGTGTGCTGTCTGCTGAGACCCAAAGAGTGCTTTGGTCAAACAGTAATTACTTGCTTTAAACCCGGGAGTCCCTTAAAATGATGCTGGTTTTTTCTCTTAGCAGCACTGTCATCCTTTCAGTTAAGAAATAGAATTTAAAAATTAAGCCCTAATAATTATGATTTGCAGACTAAATGTACGTAGGTAGTGAAGGGAGGTTTTTCAATTTGAGTGAGCCCAGAACTGACTGTCTTGCAGATTTTGGGTTCTCTCTGGTAAATATGTTTCCCACAATAAGCCCTTTTAAAAGCTGAATATTCTGTGCCAGTTCCCTTAAGGGAACTGTCTTTTCTCTCAATTTAGTCATGTTCTGTAGAGCTGCATGGAACTTCTCATCCCCTATTCTATACAAAACTTGTTTAAGGCTTTTATTTACTTTTTATTTGAAATAACACTGCTTCCAGATTGGGAAATCAATTAAAATGGCCCTGGAATAAACCCAAAGGCAGGGCAACTTATCCTGACATTTGGTACAGCAATTTTCAGATGAGCTTTGAGGAAAAGCTATTAAAGCTGCCGTGTGTAAGGAGTCCAGACTCTCCCTCCATGCTTCCCAGTTCACCCTAAAGCCTCTCTTAATCCATCTTTAGCTGGACATCACCTCACAGTTCATGTCTCCCATAGCACTAGGGCATAAGCTCACACTACTGAGCCACCCAGCTGCTAGCAGAAAGCAAAGTGCTTGCAGTTCATAAGGGCTGCAGGGGATACAAAGGATCACCCAACGTGAAATCACTGCTGTCTGGGCTGTGTCTGAGAAAGCTGTCCCTGCAAAGGTGAGAAGTGAAAAACCAGTCAAGAATTGCTCAAGAGAGCAGGCTGAGTTCAAGAAACTGTGTGTTTCCTTGATTTCAGGTGCAAAGGCAGAAAAACACAGTCCAGAAAGACATTTCAGATTTTTTTCCTCCTTTCCACCAGAGTTTGTAATCATTTATTTAAGCTCCTGCTATGCTCATGACCTTGGGTGGCATTTTTTAATACACTAATCTAGGCTGCCCTAAATATTTCTAGCTGCAAAAAAAAAGCATGCTAGTTTAGGAAGGAAGGCAGACAGTGGAGAGATTTTTTTTTTCCTGACTTCCTCAGCTACAAATTTTGTCTTCGCTATTTCTAAACAAAGCCTTGACCTGTTCTTCTGCTTTCCCAGTGCTCTAGCTAAAGTTTGTTTGTTGTCTGAGCTAAGTATTTGCCCATTTCTCACACTGAGACAAGCGTCAGTACCGTTTCCCCATGCTTTAACACCAAATTCCCTTCTCCTCTTCTTCAACCCCTTGTTTCACTTCTTGCTCTCCAAGGTTTTTGTAACCAAAATCTCTGATCATATCCTCTTCCTTTTCTGACCCTTGACTCTGCCCTTCTTTCTGTCCCTTTTAATGAACTTGTATCTTCCCTTTGATCCAGAATCTGCTCAGGCTGAAAGACTCTGTTCCAGTCCACCTCTCTCTTTTGCCATGTCAATGTTTTTAAGCTTATCCAAAATTTATGCCTGGAAATCTCAGGTGATTTAAGCTTTCTCATACTATTGCCTCTAGTCTTCAGTGTCATGCAAGGTTAGAGACTTTCTCACAGCATTTTATCTCATCCAAAGTTATGAGATGATTTTTTTTTTTTTTAGCTGAAGAGCTAAAAAGAAAAATCACCTGTCTATCTAGATCTTCCAAACATTCAGCTTGATTTGATTTGGGGAGACAGAGAGGTAAGGAGCAACTACTCAAGCTGGTTTCTTTTCTCAGAAGCTTTCCCCTCACCATGGCCTCATGCTTTGCATTCACTCCTGGGAGCAACTTCACTGATTGCTTTGCTATCAGTCAAATTTAGTGCATGTATGCAGAAGACTGTGCAAACTCAGCCTTTTCCTTGCATGTTTTGAGCTACTCTCACAAAAATACTGTCTCCTATAATAAAATAAAAAAGCATTATTCAAGGAGGTGAGGGCAAAACTACTTCCAAAGAAGGAAACACTGTCTCATTGGCATTTTAAAGCAAATGTCTACAACTGAGGGCCTTTCAAAGCAACTTTTGAAAAGTTGCTGTAAAATTAAATTATACTATTGCAATTTGATTGCATTTTATACCTATTTTTCAGTTTTTAAGTGATGTCAAAATGTTTAACCCATTATGAACCAATCATCTTCCTATTTGCCTGGTTATACTTGTCCAAAGCAGCATTCGCTTGGCCTTTCTTATATTGCAGCTTCCCTGGGGGGAAGGAAAGAGCAACTCACTTATATTCATCATCCAGACTCCTTATGGTGCTGCTGCAAGCCTGCAGACAGAGAAGGGTATTCTCGCAGCAAGCACATCAAGTTAAGTAGGGCAGCGAGCATTATGCCTGGAAACACTGCAAAAGAAAGATAAGGACATATTCTCAGGGCCCAAGATAAAAGCTCACTTATCTTGGCTGCATACTTTGCTTTTATCCTGCATTGTGTGGCCTGTACTAATGGAAAATGACAGAATGTAAAAGAGGAATTGGCTGGGGATGTTTGTCTCTTTACGTTCTTTGAGAATATGCTGTGGTTAACAATGCAGAGCTATTCCATAACAGACTGAAGTTCCCCAGCCTCTAAATGGCAAATTTAGTAACTTGGGTATACTGAGGAAGGGAGGAATGTGGAGTGGTGACTGACAGTAACTTCATCAGTGATCTCTGGGCTTACATGAAAAGCACAAAAGTACCATAAGAACCTCAAGGTTCTGGACGCTGTTTTGTGTCTTCTTCTCAAAATGACTTAAAAGGAAGGGATGAGCCCAAGCAAGACAGAAACACTCTAAAGGTTTGGTGGCTGCTCCTAAAGCCTAGCCATGATCCATGGCTCCAATTTCCAAGTATTACTCTACTGCAGTAGTCCATCAAGATTCAGGAATGGTAGTAAGAAACAGAAAAATGGCCTAGAGGAAAACATTGACAGATTTAGGCTTTAGGAATTAATTTTGAATCTTCACCTCAGCTGGCACATAAAAATAGTATAAGGTGCCCTGCTTGTGTACCTGAGATAAATCACTCAAGTTAAAATTATTTGCTAAACCCAGCCACTGTTCTACATTTTGATTTTAGCAAGGCAGTAAGATGGTAGGTTTATCAAAACTGCCTCACTTTTTCAAAAATAACTCTCATGAGGTCTTAAAAAAATAGTTTTGCCAATCTAAACTGAAATCTCAATATTTGATCCTGAAGCTCTCTATTTCTGCAGTCCATGCCACAGTGATCTCCACTCCATAGTCTAACCCATTAGTTTTGCAAAAGCCAGGTCTGTTTTCTTTCTGGCCTGCTACCAAAAAAAGCTTGTGCAAAATTATGACGTACACTGCTCTGTCTGACTAGCTGACTGTAAAGCCTCTTCCCAGCTGTGCTGCCTTTGCAAATCCAACTCTGTCACTTCACGCAAACAGCTGGGATTTGAATCACTTTATAGATCCCAGCATTTGTTCATCCAACCTATATTTCAAAATAAAGCAGTAATTGGCACTAAATGAATATTTTTTCAAGCTAACTATGCAGGCAGATTTACTAAAGATCTTCACTGAAAGTTTTGGAGTTAAATTCAACATTTTACCTGCTTCAAAAAAGCAGATGTATTTTTACCTGTGTAGAAATGTATTAAAAACAGTTTTCATCATACTCCAGAACAACAGTACAATTTTACCCTCTGATTTGGTTAATAATGAATTAAAAACTTCATTTATATAAGGCAAAAATGTAGTCAAAGGAACAATTAGTGAAGTGGAATGGTAGTAAGTGGAGAATGCATAACAGAGTCTCCAGAGTTTCCGGAGAAAACACAGAAAGTGTTCACTCTGGGTCAGAAACAGCCATGTATCTTCTAAAGACTTTCTCTACAGGGGTGAATTTGATTTTATAGGCGTTTGGTAAGTCTGAATGACAGCATGGTGACTGATGGCATATACCAAAGGCTTCCCATTGGGAAAAGCACAGTGATTTTATCCGGTGATACTGGATAGATTTTTGGAAATCAGAAAGTTGATGAGTTGGTGCAAAACCTCTGGGTCTTCAGAAGAAGATAGGTGTCTTTCATGGAAGGTTTTACTCCATGAGAGAATACACAAAATCACAGAAGGAAATTGAAATGACAAAGGTCTAGGCTGGTCTTGAAAGTACTCAGCAAGTGAAAGAAACTGAGATGTGTGTGATCAAGTTCTTGCCTCTATTTGCATATATTTGCTCCATAGTATCCTTTTTCTCTGTTTTTTTACCAAAAATGATAAATAAGGCTGAAGTTCTTGCTTTTTGAAGATTTCTTGCCTTTTCTGCTTAATTGGGTTATGATGCCTATAAAAATACATCCAGCAATTTCTGCGACATGGAACAGCTTTCTCCTCTTTTCAGACTTTGTGTTATATATTATGTTTTATCTCAGCTGAAAATGCCCTTTTTCATCCTGGCTTCACCTCTTAACATAATTTTTGCAGTAACGCTATCTGAAACTTCAGGCTTATCTGGCAGAAAGTTGTTCCTAATGCAACAGGTTCTTCTAGCTCTGCCATCTTGTATAATCTTATTCCAGTCTCTGGTACTCTAAATACATTTATTCTGTAACTAAAAAATAACATATTGCTTCCGTAGTCCAGACTCTCACCATAGCCCCTGTGGTCTCACTGAAAATGGTAAACGTCAACTTTAAAAAAACATCATAATTACTCCAGAGCACAAGTTTCATCTGCCCTTCTAACCCAATTGAAACAGCTGACATTTTGTAGGATCTCAGGTCTTAAATATTTTTTTCCGTACCTATTTACTCATTTGCTGTGTGGAAAAGCCTGCCTTAATTTTATGTACTAATTTGGAATTAGAGCAAGCTTCAGCTAACAAGGACAGACTGTTCTGTCCATTACAGCCGTTCAGCTCTTCCTTGAGTATCATGTACATGCTAACACATTGCTGGTACAGAACATGATATCCACTCTTCAGAAAGTCATTAAAAGCTCTGAGACATCTCATACATTGAGCAGCTTTTACTCTGTTCAAGCAGAAAGTCCTAACAGAAATCAGATTCCCCCAACAAGCTCATCAAATCTGTTTCTATATATACACATATGTAAATATATAATGTGTTATCCTGATTATTTTCAGTAAAATGATTTGACTGCCACTGGCCTTTCACTCTGTTCCTTCCATCTTAAAGTTTTTTGGAATACTTTCCTCTTTCACATATTTGCAGATGTGAAGGCAGAATTTGCAGGTGTGGGCATCTGGCTTTGAGCCTTAAGTTATATTTAGACATTGAGATAAACTGTCAAATACCTTTTCATGTTAATCTGTGAGATTCTGGGGCATTTGGCTGTTAAAGAGTTTGCTTAGGGGTCTAAATATAGCCTCTAGTTTGGTGGGGGGGGTTGTTTTTTGGTCATATTTTTCTGATATCTTGAGGCAGCTTCTAATGAAATTTTATCTCTCTTCAGAGTCAGTGCCTCTCTTACTGCTTATTAATACATCTAAAACATTACTGACAGCATTTAAGTAGACTGAAGAGAACTATAGCTGGAGGCCAAATACCACACAAGAAATAAAACGTCATATTTAAACATTTCAAGTCTCTGTAAACTGCAATGTGACATGAGAGAGCAGCTAAAGGGGGCAAATATCAGTTGAAATAGCATATTAGAGTCCTTTTACAGTTATTGTATAGACTGTAATGAACACACGTATATTTAACCCATTTGTTTTCTGCTCTCAGACAACCCATAAACACTTCATCTTTCAGGATGTATTTCTGATACATTTCAGTGTATATATTCAGAGGCATTTGCATTATATCATTAGATATCACTGGATGCTAGAAAACTAGCTGTATTATTAATACGGCTAATGTCTGTATTTTTTAAAACTCGGTGTCCAAAACAGAGATTGCCCAGCTCTAGAGGGCCCACATTGAAGATTTACTTGCTGCAGCCAAAATTTAAATATCAAACTTCCTTGAGTCAACTTTCAGAATAAGCCTGTTTGATTTTTTTTAAAGAAATAAATTGAGTTGGGGTTTACAGAGAAAAAGAAATCTAAACTATTGCAGAAATCAGTGCCACTGAGGTGGTCAAAGCATGTGAAAGCAGAGCAATAGAGTTAAGTGGCATTATCTTATCCTCCACACATCTTGTGTATGGGGACAGGTAATTTGACTGAGCCTCTCTATATGTGGTGGAAGCACCCAGAGGAAAAATACTATAATTAATACTCATCACTTTATGTAGGCCACTCTGTTCATGCAGAAGGTTCATGATGACCTGGGATTACCTTTTGACAAAGTAAAGAACAGAATTGGGTTTAACTCTCCAGGCATATCTGGATGTATAATAAAGCAGCTGGAATACACAAGATCAGATCCCTACACGTGCTAGAGTCTGATTCCACTGTGAAAAGGTAACCTACCTAAAATAATGTGAAAAAGGTAACATGTTGCCATGGAAGAAAGCAGATGAAACAACATTGTTCGTATAGCATTTTAAACGGATATACATACAACCTGCATGGATATTAGAGTCTTTACAGGTAAGCAGTATGTAGCTATGTTGCAATATCCACAGCATTTGTTCCTAGCAGAACCAAAAATATAGTGCTAGTTACTTGCTAGTGCTAGTGCTAGTGCTTGCTACTGTTACAAATAAACAGCCTGCTCCAAATTCTCTTTGGAGTTGAAAGGAGAAACTCCTGACTTCATTGGCTTTTGCAGCAGTGTCGTGGTGCAGCAAAATATCCAGTTCACTGAAGCGGATGGAGCAATAAATGTTCTGTGCCTGCCAGCTGCTGACACGCACTCGCACTCGGCTCTGCGGTCACCCAGGCTTCCTTGCAGTGCACTGTGAGCAACCTGCCTGGCCTGCATGGAAGAGGTCAGCTCATCCCGTCGCACCCCGAGAAGCTGGTGCATGCACAGGGTGGGTGAGGCTCTAAGGCCTTTCTGCTGGTTTGTGACGCTATATTTTGCCTATTGGCATCTATTAGTTTCAGTGACTAAGAACTCTGTGGAAACTTGAGGCTAAACTAGCACATTGGAGGGTCAGAGAATAAAGCAAGTAGGAAATTCCCATCTAATCTATTTGGTTTGAGAACATGACATAGATTCCAGAACCCACGGCTACATGGCAAAGAGTTTTTTGTTTCTATTTATTTTATAATGAGACTCATGATCACTATAGTACAGTGACTCTCATTGCAGAAGATACCCTCTGTGTGAGGGTGCAGTGTCGCTTCTCTTTTTATTGGGTGCCCTGTGACGGTAGGTGAAAGCAACTGGGAACAGAGCCTGAAGGGTCAGTTTTGACCCATGGCAAAAGGGTGATTGGTAATGGGGGCTCTTATAGATCCCTCTCTAGAAACCTTGGCAGATACTACTGGAGCAGGTTATTTCTAGAGACAGATTATGCAGTAAGTAAATCTGCTTAGAATTATTTCCTTCTGGAGTCTTAATTTTCTCTCTGTCTCTCTCTGTCCCACACATTTTTTTTCTTTTTCTCTTTGCTTCCCTATTGTCTAAAATATACAATATGTTAGCTTAGATAAGTTAACAAAGACTCACTAAGGCTGCTGAGTGCCACGCAGCAGAGATCATTTTAAAAGTTCACCAGTATTCACTGGTATTCACCAGTGAGAACAGTTGCAACTGGCCAGAAATAGCAAATGGAGAGTGCTTTGTGGTTGCCTGTCTGCACTTTCTTTGGGTACGTGATGAGGATTGCACAGCTGCAGTGAAAACAGCAGGCAACAGTTACTCTAGCGGTTTGTTTTGTAGAAACAAAGTTGTATAGAACTTCTTGTCATGTATTAGCTACAACTAAAACGGAATTCTTTTAGATGCTGTATTCTCTTGGACCAGACCAGTTTGGCTTCAAAATATTTACGAAAAGCCGGTGTACCAGACACCATATATATGCATACTGCAAATCCCAGACTTCTGAGTATCTCCAAGGGCATCTGAAACCCTGTGTCTCTTTTATCTTCCTGGCTAAGCCATGGGCAGGAGATTTCAGAGATCTGCCTGGCAGGTTGCCTTGCCATCTGGTGCACATCGCCACCACGCTCCAGGCTTAGAGGAAAAATTGCAGCCTGGATTCAGGTGGCAGTTTGCCTAGAGGAAGCCGTTCAGCCTTGAGCACACAGACTGTGGTGCTGTTCTGCTGGCAGTTTGTGTTATGTTGTGGGTGAGAGGAACATGAAAAACAAGGGATCAGCAGAACTTTGGACAGATAAGGCAGATATTGGATGGGTTTCGGGATAAAAATGTTGTGTGATCATCGTTCCAGGGTCAAATAAGCCAGTGACAAATTGGTCCCGAGCAGACTTTGCTGAGCTTGCTCTCAAATAGGCTAAACCTCCCGCTCAAGTGAACATAACACCTGAGCAGGAGGTAACAGTTCAGGTTTAATAAACCGACGAGCCGGGGCCTGATAATAAAACCTCATGTGCTCTAGCTATTCAGCCACAGGGTAAGTGGGATTTGCATAGGCAGAAAGGAACCTTATCATGTGTCCCTTACACAGAGTGATGCAGTACTGCACAGCAGAGATGAGATACAAGTGCACTGTGCACTGAGTGCACACAGCAATGCTGATCCAAAACCAGAGCCCCGGCTCTGCTCGGGAGCAGACAAAGGGAAGTGCGGATCACATACACAATCAGCAGGGTGCAAGTCATCAGTACTCGATTCTCGTATTTCCCTTTTACATTCATATCCTCAGCAACAAGATAAAAGCTGTCTTTCCATCAGCTATACAGAGTTAATTCACTTCATTATTTGCTCTGTGCAAGCCCCACTAGTAAAATCTACTTTTTTTTTCCATTGTTGTACATGGAAGAGCAGGGCTATGCAGTGAATTGTCTGCTTTTACTGACCAATACCAGACTATAATCTCACTAGTTTTTAAATTTGGACTTTCTTGCTTTCACTATAAAGAACTCAGCTCCTTCAATAATGCATGGAGAAATAATATCAGCCAATCAGCTTATCTTATAACACAGAGAGAAAAGGTGAAAGCAGATCAGAGTTAGATGAGTACCCATCAAAATCAACATGTAGCTTTGATCAAAATAAGAAGAAAGTCTGTTTTTGCACCTGCAAAAAGACAGTATAGAAAGTATGAAGATGTAATATCAAGTATTAAGGAGAGTAACACCAGGGAAAACCAGAGGCCACTTGGGGGGTATATGTAACAGCCCTTGGAGCATGTCAGATTTTGTTCAATTATTTCCTGAATTGCATAAATTCATGAGTCTAGAGATAATTATTTTCTTCAGACTGTTTTCTTCAGCCAGCTGGTCTCTGTCCTGAGCAGCAGAAGGATTCATTAGTATTCCTGATCTCCTCTTTTTTTGCAGGTCTCCATGAAATCCAGTGTTCCCTGCCTGTGGAAAATAGAAGAATCTTTCTGAATGAATTATCTGAAGTCAGCTTTAGTGAATGCAAATTTAGTTTGTCATTGACGGACCTTTTTATCATCATCTTCTCTGGAGTCGCAGTCTCCATTGCTGCTATTCTATCAAGCTTCTTCCTAGCAACTCTAGTACACTGCTTCCAAAGATGTGCTCCCAGTAAAGATGACGACGATGATGAAGATGACAGTGAGGACTGAACTTAGTCTATATATTTAAATTTTCTTGGTTTATACGTTACTAGATGGGTAGCCTAAGTTTAGGAAGAAAACAGAGTAAAAGCTTTAAATATGAATTAAATGAAATCAACATATAAGGTTCCAATCTAATCTCATGAAGGTCATGGATAGGAAATAGAATTTGCACCTGAGACTTCTACAGTTTTGCTTACCTGTAACCTGATGCAATGAGATGGATTGATTGCTATAATGCTTAATCAAATACTGCATTTAAATATGGGTTTGGAGGAAAAAGGGGGAATGGCAAAAAACTGTTCCAGTGTTCTAATAGACTGACATTTTCCAAATTGCTTTCTGATCTGTTGCAGATGCCTGTAAATGCTCAATAGATCATTGCAAATGCCCTTGGAAAATGCTGAATATATGCGGCTGTTTCGGCTGGAAATATGAAAATAATTTTAAATAGTATCCTCCCTAGGGAAAAGAAGTGGGATAATCTAGTAAACTCAGTCAACTTTCAGAATAACAGAGTTATGTTAAAATGATTTCTAGAATTGTAGAAAGCATTATAGGAAGGTTCGCATTTTCTCTTTACAAATGTTCTCTGTGCACATTCATCCTCAATTTAAAGATAGTTACAGGCATCATTCAGACAAAAAAAAGAAAGTGGTTTCTATAAGTGAACACTATTCTAGATCTGACTCATCAACTGCAGTACTGCAGCTGCCTCATGCCTCTTTCATGGTCATGGCACAAGTACTAACTATAATGTTCTTTTGCATTTTAAATGCAATGTAGTAAAGGAAGTCCTTCTTGTGTTATTCTTAGGCACAAGTAACTATTGCAAAATCCAATCCATTTAGTCTTTTTAAAACACTAAGGGCTATACCAGAGTAATGCAGCTGAAATGAATACCATGCTCCAGATTGGCAACTGTATAAACAAGAGTGGAATCTGGCCCTAAGATATTCTGACTGTATTATAGATTTGTCAACACTTGAGCTCTTCTATATTATGGCAGTTATTTTTGTTAAAATGAAAAAGACATTTAATACAAGAGATTTTTGGAATAGTGCTGGAAAGCTTTTTAGGATAAGTATATTTTTTAAATATTTGTAATGGAAATATTTTTTTAAACTGCTGAGTATTTAAAATATTATCTAAAATAGCCACGAAGGCTTAAAGTAATTTATCTTGTAGTAATGAACAATCTAAGGACTAGATGCTACTATAGTTAAATTAGATCTGATAAAAAAGTAGCATTTATTATCTACTGTCAATGCTATTATTTCTTAAAAAACACTCTTTGGTTATAATATTGCCTTGCTCAGTTAATATGAATGAGCTTTTGTGGACAGTTAGTTCCAAATCTCTTGGATCATTACAGTGTGGTAATTGTCCAGGCAGAGAGGCGTGGATTCACTTTGTGTGGTAGGGGGTAATATGGTGCCATGCATAAGGTACAAGATTAGGATCAGAACATGTGAGTTTTGTCCCTGTCTAACATAGTGATCAACTAGATGACCTTCAGCAAATCACTATGTCTGTGCCTCAGTTTCCCTACCTATAAAATGAAGATCATAATGACTCTTTAAGTGCTTTGAGATATGCAGCAGGGAGAGCGCTATACTGGGCTATGTGCAATTATATATGTTAGGCTGCAGCAGAAGATAAGCAGTGGGCCTAATTCTGGTCTTACATCAGTCTTATCTGCACCGTGCTGAGGTCAAAAGCAGGACCAGAGTACATACTTCTGTGATAGCTCTACAGTTTATCCAATTTGACTCAATGTTGCTATCATGAGATTATTATTTCTGAAAACACTTTGAAACAAAATAAGGTGGGACAGCAAAAAGATATGCTAAATGAATACTGTCTTATACTATTCTTATTCTTTCAAGAAAAATGAAATTATGTGATTTTCACTGTGTAGTGCCATGATTATAAATAACACAAATATATTTATAATTACAACATAGGCATATATGTTTGTTTGTATGTGGATATGAAAAAAAAAAAAAAAAAAGTTGTGCCTGATTCTCTCATCATTTAAAAGAAGTTTTTGCAGTATGGATGGAAATACACAACTTTGTTATTGCCCTGTGTAGTTCATGCAGTAGGCTCCCTTTGCAACAAATATGGGTATGTTATCAATGTTTTATATTTAGAGCTGTGCAAATTGTTCAATCACGGAACAAGAAACTGGGTCACACTTTTTTGCCTGCAAGGTTTATTATGGATTCAAAACTTGTGTCCAATTACCCAAATGATTTGTCCTACCAAACTTTCCAGAAAGTCTTCAGTGAATGTTTCAGCAAATTTCTATCCTTTCGTCAGCAGCAAATGGTTTGACAGAGGTCACATCTCACACTTAACTGTTTTGACTGGGTTCTGTTCTTACTTGCAGGTTCATCCTACTGTGGTGCCTCAAAATGAAGATCTAAATTTATTTAGAGTTTATAGTTTTTGTTCAACCCAATATACAGCCCTGAAAGCCCTGATTTTATCTGGGACTTGTGCCACTCAGGACAGCAAGGAACAGACCAAGCTGACACCCACATAACCCAGTGCAGGCTGAAGAGAAAGGCTTAGTAAAGCTTTATTTATGAAGGTGTCATTCTGAATACTTCATCACATCAAAATGTTTTTTCAAAGTACGTTATTTTCCAAACAAGAAAGTTTCATGATATCTTCCCCTACTAGGTAATGCGTAATTAGTTAGTATGGATCTCAGTCAGTTAGCAATATTTATTCACTGTAGTATCAGCAGTTACCTGCTATTAATATTGATTTTGCGTAATTCTAATACCCGAAAATGAGACAGAACCTGGGTTTAGCTCTTAGTGGGATTTTTCTTGTGTAATCTTTGAAGTAAACTATTTCCCTCTTGGAATGTTGCCCAATCACCATGATGATCCCCTCCAAAGCTTTAAAAGCAAATTTCACCATGAATAGAGCTGATGAAAAAGCAGCATTAAAGCTGTGTTACCTTTGCAACTTTACCTCCGTAAAGGTAGTAGCATGGGGCTAACCTAGCTCCATCTGCTAACTTTGTAGAGATGTAGAAAATCGCTCATGAGAGGATGCTCCTGTGGATATGCACTCTCTCCTCAGACTGCATTAACCCCATTAAAAGTAGTGAAGTTACAGTAGTGCCAAGTGTAGGAGCTGAATTTAGCTCCCCATACAATACATAGCTGGCTTGAGAAGTACTGCCGGTATGTAAATGTGTAAATGTAAATATTATAAATGTGCAGTAGCAAGTTGTCCTAATTTACAATTTCCCTTCTAAAATGGCATTACTTTTGCAGTTTTATCTCCATGCCACCATGAAATGAGCAGAGATTTTACCTGCTTCAAGGGGAAGAAAAGATACTACGCATGACCCAGATAAAATGCTTCAGGCTCAAAGAGCCAGGAAGCAGCTGTTAAATTGCCTACAGATATGTCTCCTTGATGAAATGTTGGATCTTGGTATGTGTGAGGATCCAAAAAATGTGCAAGAAAACAAATCTGCATAATATAACAGAGGTACAGCCTGCGATTTTTTAGAAGCATGCACACTGGTTTGCAAAAATGCCTGATCCACAGAATATTAAAGATCACCTAAAGCAGTTGTCCCGACCTAGCATTTCATCCTCGGTCAGCCAACATCTTTTTGAGACAGCTTCATAGCTTCATTCCGGCTATGATTCTTATTCACTTGTGAATATGAATGGGTCACTTTTTGGAGCAGCATAAAAGGACATTTGGAAAGAACCTTGAAGAGATGTTTTAGGGAACTCATAAATAGGAGTATACTGCTTGTCTTCCTCAGACATATGGTACAAGGCAAGCCACTGTACACTGGCAGCTGAAATGTGGCCCAACATGCTTAGTCCTAACCAAAAATGGTCTCCTCTTTTGGGTGTAATCACCTGTATGTGTGGTTGGGTTGCAGTAGGGTAGAGGGTTTGTGCATAACAATGCCAGAGCTTCCTGTAACCATTGCAGACAGCATCAGTGGAACAGCTGAAGCCTTATGGGGTGCTGAGCCTGAGACAGTCCTTCATCCCTAGCGGAGGTCTCTCTGTGCTGGCTTTCAAACCATGGGAGCAACTCTGTATAGGAACTTTTACTGATTCAGCATGTGCTGCCTACCTACTACGTGAGTAAATGACTTTAGTTTCCAGGACTGATGGCTGGCACATTTTTAACTTATATCCACGTCCCCCAAAATAAAGGAGCAAGTTTGAGGAGAGGTTCTGAATCTGACCGTTCCTCTCAAGGGAGTAATTGAACTATGTTTTTATTTGCGGCGTAATGTGTTTTTACCGGCCTCTAATGGTAAGTGAGACACTTCGCTATGGCGGTAAGTCGCTGTCATTCATTGTGGTGAATGTGATGTTAAAATGTTGAATGTTCACATACAATTTCCCGAAAGAAATGAGAAATATACTTCAGGAAATTACATTTTTTGGAGAAAAAGATCTGCCATGGACTGTGAGTGCCAAGCAGCCTGTAATATTCATAAGCCACCAGAAGCATTTATTTCATTTCCCATCTGTTAACATGAGTGCAATGCAACTTTGTCATAGAATTGTAGAAAATAGCTATGGACAATCTTTAAATACAGTATTTAATCCATTGTCTTCCTTAGAACAGGATCAGTGCTACCTTGTTATGTCCAACATTTAAAGAAGTATCTAATCTTACACTTGAAGAAGGAAACAGGTATTATGTGACTCAGGCTCTGCTTAAAATTCATGTGCAGACTGAGTAAGTGCAAAGCATTGCTTACTTGTTTATTTAATCATTCTCTAGTGTTAGAACATTTAATACCCATGCCCACAGTGCAAAAGCTTCTGTGAAAAAACATTCACATAAGCAATTCCCTTCTTAGACTGAATTCAATACCCTATAACCATTTTGACTGAGGTGATGAGAGACTCCTTGTGAATGTGGAATAGAGTTGAGTATTCCAGGTGGCCCAGCAGTGTTGCTGTAAGCACTGCAACTAGTTGGTTACAGGATTTGCACAGATCTGTCTTCCTATAAAATTATTTGCGGTTGTAACTGTATTCCTACTTTGATCTTGCCTGCTTCTTCGCCAATGTATCTTGATTTCTGTACCTTGGTAGCTTGACAGCATCTAGAACAACAGAATCCCAGCCTGGTACTAGCTCTGTGAGGTACAGTAATATAAATCTCTAAAAGCAGGAACTCATAAGCAGACTAAGAAAAGCACAGTTTTGCTTATACTGGCCCATCATCCCTGTGTGGTTGCAAAGTGTTAATAGGAAAACCCCACTGGATTCTAAGCTGGCAGGGAGAGCAACAGGAGAGACCTCCTGTTCACAGCAGAATGCCCGAATTACGATGAGTCTCTCGGGTTCCCATGCACCAGATCTCACACCCCACCAGCAGCTCCATGAAGTCAGGAAGAATTGTGCAACATTAGATTAGCAGCACATAATGTGCTTTTTTTTTTTTTTTGAGTTGTCAAAAAACATATGAGTAAACACTTCAGAGCAGCTTTTTACTTGCAATGTGGAAAGTGAATAGTTTGGAGGAAGTTGAGCAGCAAAGATGAAGTGAAGCAGGCAGCCCGGGCCAGTTACTCAGCCGAGTTAGCTTCAAAACAGCATTATTTTGATTACAGAACCACTTTCTGTCCCGTTTCTGTTATCTTGATATTAATATGTTGATGTTAAAGCAGAAATCCTTGCAGGGAAGTGTGGAATATTGGCAATATTTTAGTATTAGTTACAGGTTTAGAGCACAAGTGTTCTAAGTGGTAACCCTAAAATGTCCATCTATCAATGCAGACTCACTACCTAGAGCCTTATTTTGTTCAAAGTAATCCAGTTGCTTTGTGAACATATTCATATTTATTTTAATATGACCTATATCTTCAAAAGATGGAACCAGAAACTTGCTCTGTAAGTGAATTCACTCTTTCCTTTGTATGGCAATTTCTAAATGTCATTTTACTTACTGAATGCAGAGGATAGTTTGCCTAGTAAAAGTGACAGGAAAGTGCTATATAAAATATATTTTAGAAATACTTTTTTAAGAATAACTTGAGGTTGGAAATTCTTAAAACATAATTATAAGGTACATTTCCAAGACTGGTATAATACTGAAGTGAGTCCACAGCTCATATTGTCCACAGCTTCAAGAAAAGGTTCTTTAAAACCAAATTGGAAAAGTGAGCTGCTTTAGCAATTATTCAGTCTGGAGTGGCTTTTTTTAACAACCAAATTAAAATAAACCCTGCAGTGCAGGATTTTAAATTAAAGCAGAAAGGATCTTAACTCTAAACTCAGGAACGTTACACTTTATGACAAGAAAATGACTGCAAACTTAATGTGGTCTAATTTATATTATTCCTTCAGGGAACAGAAGTTATTAGGCTGAGGAGCTTTTATTGTTTTCAGAAGAAAATACTTCATGCAAGCTAATTCCTTCAATATTGCCAGATAGGATGCGGATTACTCACCAGTGAGTAGCGGGGTGTTTGTGAGACTGTGTATAAATGCAGCAGAGGAAGTAATTGCTTTCTATTGAACCTGGAGTAAGCTTAAACAAAAATAATTTTAGATGTATGTTGACCTCAGTTTTGATTTCACTACTGAGTTATGTGGGATCCAGTCCTTGTCTGGTAAATAGTGGCTGGGCTCCATTCACTTTCATACTTCTGCACTATGCTGATTTACCCAAAAAGGTTATAGCCCCAAAAATGGAAACCCTACAGCTTTCTGTGGGTGTTATATATTCTCTAAATATTCCATTTCACAGCGGTGCTCCATGTGAACATTTGTAACCTGAGTTTTTGCTTCTGTATTGGAGGGTGATTGCTAATTTTATACAGAATTACAGGTGGCGTTATTTGTGGACCGTGTGTTTTCTGAGGCTGTGTGGTCCTTACAGGTTCTTTCTGAATTTAGCACCTTGCTCTCAGGTCTGAGAGGAGGATCTGGCCCTGCTGCAGTCAGGGCCAGACTGCAGTAAGACATTCTTCAGTCCTGTGCTTGTTGCTACGCTGGCAGTGTAGCTGTTGCCATTCTATGTGCATTCTCCCAGTCTGATAATCAGTGTACATCTATGTCCTAGTTTGATGATGGATTTATAATGAGTGTCTTTAACCTCAGCCTAGTCCAGCCATCTGTTCTGTGAAGCAAACTGGCACTTCAAAAGCCATTTTTTGCTTCAAGGTGTCTCCTTGTAGTCTTACAGAACAAACAGTGAGTCATCTCCTCCCACCAGGATCGAGCAGAATTGTAACCTGCCTCTGTGCGGATGCCTGCTGGGGAAAACAGGTTGCCCAGAGTACCCCAGCCAAATGCCATAACCACCTTTGCACTGGGGAAAATAAAGGCTTGCCAGAGTTAGTAGTATAGACATATACATATTGTCCATAAGGGCAGCAGAGGGGGCTGCAATCATGATTACATTAGCCAGGTTTGTGGGGTCATTTGTAGAATCTCTGAAATCATAGAATTATGTAGAGAGACAGACATTTTTTTTCTGTGAGCCTCCCTAAAGTGAAGAGGGCAGAGAATCAGATGTTTGCTTCCTACTTTTTTGCCTGGCTGTCACCGCAGAACTCGGCTATGTATTACTGGACACATGCACCAACTTTTAGCATTGTTACTTCTCAGCTGAGTCACAGGGATGACGCACTCATCTCAGTGGATGCATTAGGTCATGGGAATATTTTACTGTCATGGTATATGAAGGAAGGGATTTTCCTGTGCATGGAATTGATGGTCTGTTGAAAACAAGGATCAGAGATAATTGTTTTGTACGGACTAATCTATTCAAGAAGTAGCTTAGCCATCCTCATTTAATTTGATGCTTCTCGAAATGTTACATCAAATGACAGGGATTTTTGACTGATTGCATGGTTTTGTTTTGCTTTTGGAGACTCTTTGATTTAATAGATACTTGTGGAAATGATTTGAAGATATAGATACCTTATTTTCATCTCTACACCATCACTGGCTTCACAGTTCGTGTTTCAATACATGCATAAGGTTGCACACTTTTGCGTACAGCAATGTATATAGTGCATAACATACCACTTCTCCGTATTACATGTACAGTAACTGAAGCTTAGCATAATTTCTCCACACAACCCATGGTCCCACAGGGAATCAGTATCAAAACTGGGTCTGAATAGAAAGTAATAGCTGTCCAATTTACATATTGTTGGCCACTTTCAGTTTTTGAGAACATGATCTGAGTCACTCTGCTACTGAGCACAAGACTCCCCACTGACTTGCGTAGTTACTGGATAGCATTTTGTCAAGGGAAATTCTTTTGGATTCTCCCAAGCACATACGGTTTATATATTTACGTGAGGAAAGCTTGCCATTCAGTTAGTTGCGATGCCAAAATCAATCTTTTTTTTTTCTTGGAGGAATTCAGACTACTGTTGGCCAGCACTGCTGTTCTTGTTGCATTTTGCAGCAAGATGCAGACCCTGACCAACACCTGCAAGCAATAGGGCATACCCAGCACATATTTAATCTCCCAGAGCCTTTAAGTTCTTGATGAACTTCCCTCCTTACCTATATCCTACATATGTTACCACAGTTTTCTGAGACTTTCTTCTTAAACTCTCCTGGCCATTTTTCCATTTAACAGAACAGATCGGTACGGAAAAGCGTCAGCAAAGGCACTGTAGTCACATCACTTCATTAATAAGAATAATTTGAATTCTAAAACTGCTCTCCGCCTGCCTGCTACTATCAATAGCAAACCCTTGTCAGCTCTCTGGGATTTTAATTTGTCTTCCCTTGCAAGACTAGAAATTTAGGGAGTTAAATACAGAAATGTAAGGACCTTTGTCTCAGAAACTGCAACGTAAGACTTAACTTGCTTTCTTCTTCTGGTCTTTACTAGGTGATCCCCCCCTACTGTCACTTTCAGATGAAGTGATTTAAAATGGATGTGACATTAAAGCTTTAATACGGGGTTTTGAAACAAATGAAATGCTATCAGGACTTTAATAGTAACAGCTGTTGTGTCTGCCAGCTGGACCATAGACTTAATCACTCAGTCAAATTCCACTTTCCACAGCACTGCACTTTCTCTCTACACCTAGTGCCCTTTTATCAGGACCACAGCACAAACTGAGCATAGGGATGCTTTTCTGGCAGCCACAGCTGGCTCTACCTGGAATCCAAGAGAAGAAAAATCTCTTTCTCTCCATTGCCACTCTGGCATGCACTGTAAAGCTGCCTTTGCATGAACTGGAACATGCTTGCTAAAGTCCCAATTCAAGGCAGAGCAAGAGCTCAGGATTAAAACTGCCCATCTTATGCAAGGTAATATGTAGTAATGTGTCATTAGACATATTGCTGTATACTTTACAGCTACAAAGCAGGGCATTTGGGAATTCGGTGTTTTAGGAGTCAGAAAAGGAGCTCTGAAGGCAGAAGTCCTATCTTCTGAGAGAGCGCCTTGTGCTATTTTTCAGAAAGAAGGAACTTCCTTACATAGCATAGAATTGAATATTAACGGTATTAAACATATTTTATGCCACTACATGTTTCAAAAAAGAAAACGACATGTCTTACTGGCTTTTTAGGCCAGCATTGTCTCTTTAAGACAGTCCTAGGAACCAGCCAGTTTCCCCGCCAAAACTCCCACCAGAGAAACAAATTATTTCCAATTCTGAATTACCTCAGAAAATAAAAGTTTTGGCAGTTTTCGTTCTGACTTTGACCATAATTTAAGTTAAAGAGCTTAAAGCACTCAATAAGATTTCATTTGAAGCAGAACTTAATTTTTTGGTTGACAAAAATTAATCTTTTTGTTTTGTTTCACGTAATTTAAAAAGCCATAAAAAAGAAAATAATTTTTAGTGGACCTGGAAGCACTATTCCTCTGATTTTGTGCCTGAACTGCCAAATCAAGAAATCTATTATTTATTCAGGTCTACTCCTGGGTTCCACTCCCAATAGTGACTTAATGACTCAGCTGACTCAGTGAGCAGCTATGGACACTGCAGTTAACCTTTCTGTGCTGTGTTTAACCATCTGTAAAATAGATATGATACCACTTACCTGCCTGGCACAGCTGTTCCAAGACTTAATTTTTAATCAAGCTCTGTAAAACACTTGAGCTCACTGTACAAAAGGTGTGCTGAGCAGCAAAATACTTTTATTACCTTATTATTGCTTTTATAAGAACTATCTTCCCAAGGGTAATATAATATAAACTAGATCAATATTCTAGATAAAATATCAAAGAGAAAAGAAGGTTCAAAGAAGCATAAGACGTGCAGACTTTCTGACAGTCTGGGGTTCCTTTGTCCCTGTTAATTATACATGTGGTGCAACTGGTTAATTCATTTCTAAAGACATGATGACACATCCTCAGACCACTGTCCCTGCTCTCAGTCTTTTGACTTAATGTAACCTTGGGATCAGAAGGAGCTAGATAACCTCACTGAAGGCATTTCTACGACAACCAGAAGAACCAGAAGAGACTTCCTGCCTCTTCTCGCGCCTGTGAGCGCGAGAGGACAGGAAGTAACGATACACCCGCATGGACCGCTCTTCATGAATAATTCCTGTGCAAGGCCCTGGCATTGCATTTCAAGCCGATTGTCCATGTAATATGACCAGGTACCCTTCTGGATTTTGTTCCTCTACCTCTGTGCCCTCCAACAGTTTTAGGAAACAGTAATTTTATAGTAAAAGCAAGTTAGTTGTGGTGCTTTGCAGGCACAAAAAAAACCACACTGAATTACTATAATTACTGTACATTTCCCCATTAGTAGAGGCACAGTATTTGAAATACAATTCTGCTACGAGAAGTGACTTCATATGTGGTTTAATGAGATTTCCTTCCTCGTGAAGGAAAAATTAATGTGCAATCTTTATAAGGGAAGAGTGATTTTCTTGTGACTGGACAAAAGTATAGCATGAAATTTCCATGGGTCAAACTGTGGAAATTTCTTGAGACTGGATAATAAGGTCACAAAGATCACCTTCATGTGATATGAAGCTGTTACGATAGATGTATTGATTAATTAGGAATTTTTTTCTTACCTTTTTTCAGAATCACTTAGAAAATCAGACTTTTCAAATACAGAACTGCAAGCTATCTGGACTGGCCTAAATTCAGCAAAAGGTGTCACTGAAAGAGACATCTGCCCTGAAGGGTAGATCCGTCAATGTGAAATGCATTAGTTTAATTGTGTTACTTTGCTGATTCATTAAAAGGAAGACCCACAAAAGTATCTAAATATAATCTGCAGGTGTCTCAAGCAACTTATGAAATGAAGACTTAAAAACAACCATCAAAAGAGCTCTTTCTAAAGTAACTATGGATTTTGAGTGTGCAGCTTGAGACACCTTGAGGGACTTGACCTTCAGATAGCATTGAGCACCTACCATCTGGAAATGCCTAAAAATTGAGAGTATCCACATAATTTCTGCATTTTTGAAAATCCTAAATCTTGTCTTTAATTCCAGCTCTCTAACCAGAGCGCAGATCTTTTGTGTAAAATGAGTTCCTGTAGAAAAAAATAGTAACCTGAAGCACTATAGTCATTACCACTATAATTTTTCCAGATCTTGTTGTTTCAGTGAATTCTTTCTGTCCTTTCTTTTATTTTCCACACTGTTCAGAAATAGCCTGGACTGTTATGAATGTTAAAGATTTAACCACCAAGATACATCCACTTCAGACACATGCATCTAATCTATAGCCCAAGTAATCCTCTAATATTAAGCCTGTAGGTGACACTTGTTGCTAGAGTTCATTGAATTGACCAAACTGATATTCTTTCTCTATCTACTAAATAGAAATAGGCTTCTTGTAATCAGTAAACAGTACCCACATCTGTCGGTGGCACTGACTGGTAGCCTGTTGCTGTAAGAATTCACACAGTCACGTTGCACTGATCAATCTAAACTACATGATCATTCTCTAATCCCTGTTTTGTTGACATAACCTTTACAAAGGGAGATAGGACTGAAGAGGTTAGTGGGTGCATGGCTTTTAGAGAAGGTGTTTTGCAAAAAGTGCTGTAACACTGTTTTTTACACATAAAAGTGTGTAACAGTGTGAGTGCAGATGAGAACACCTTGCACATGTTACTTATCTCATGCTGCTTTAAATAAAGCTATTTTTGTGAATCCTAGATCTCTAAAACTTTTCATAGTTTTAATTAGGGAAATATTCAGGAAAATATCTGCAAGAAATCAAATCCAGAAAGGGATGCAAATATATTTTTAAAACTTGAAGAACTCGTCAGGCTTAGCCAGCAGTTAGTGGAGAATTCTTGCAACTGCCAGCCCGGTTTTCTCCCTGACAACGCTACGGATCACACTAGAAAATTGGCTGCTGAAATGAATACTCAGCTTCTGCATTTTTTTGGTGCCCAAACAGAATCTTAATTCAGATAGGGGCATCAAGGAAGAGTCCCACTTCTTTTCTGAACACACTTTCCTCTTCCGTGTCTTGTGTACATGCCCACAGCATGTACAGTAGTTGTGCAGTTTTCTCCTTCCAACTAAGGCTGTACTTGGCTTGAAGGGTTAATGTTCTCTTACTCTCCTTTTTTTCCTCTCTCCCTCCCTCTGTGTCACTGGCTCAGAGCACTGGGTTTCATCTGAAGGGCACAGCATATTGAGTGATGTTCACATGATACCAATGACAGCAGCATGATAAGCCTATTTCTGACAGTGTGGCAAATTACTATTATGAAAGCCCAGTACATTTGATTGCAGTGTGACTTTCAGAAGGGATCACACAGCAAGGTTATAAAAGACCTACTGTTTACTGCAGTAATGCTGACGTGCTGGAAAAGAATATCAAGAACCCGCTAAATAAAAAAGCTTGGGAGATTCCCAAATCATAGAACATTTAGCTGACTATATCCAGCCAAGTATTATGTTTCTCTAAATTGCAAAGGAAAAACTATCAGCAAAATTTCCTAGGCTTTTTTTTTTTTTTTTTTTTTTTTGGTGATTTAATGAAATGTATTTGCTGGAAATTCTCTCTAAATGGATCTTGAAACTGAGGGTCTTCTTCCCTCTGACACTCATTCACTTTAGGAGGTTATACTTATTGTCTGCCTCCCTATTCCAGGTAAAGATCAGGATCTCATTTCTTTGCATAGTGCCCAAGTTAAAAAGAGAATAATTGTCAAAAGAAAAAATAAAAGCAGAAGTGGGGGAAGAAACAGACAATTTGTGGGCTAAGAAAGCAAGCTGACAGTTAAAGACATATTTTGTAAAATCTTAGGAGTTACCTATCTGCTGCATTACTTTCAGAATCCAAGGGCATGTTACAACATGGAGGTGAATTGTCCCAGCCCCAAAGATCTTCCTGTCCAACGTATTTATGGCGTAATTCAACTAGCAAAATTAAAAACAGAAAGGATTAAATGGCTTAGCTTTATGGCACAATTTTTATCATGCTGGGAGGTGTGAAGGTGGCTTCATGGTGAAATATGTTTTTATTCAATTACCTAACAAATAGGTATGATTAGTACCTTGTTTTTTTTCTAGACTTTGTGTTAAAAGTTTTATATTTACAGTAGCTCAAGTAAATCTCTAACTGGGTTTTATTACTTTTATTAAATGTAATGCAAGCAAGTTGTGATTACTGTATTCGTAAGTAGTGCTGTGAATGGTTACCCTAATTAGAGCATGTGTGAGATTTCAGTTCAAGCACATTCAGATGGCCAAAGGCAGAAATATTGGACTCTGCTACCTTTTAAGCAATTAAACGCTTGCAGGATTTTTGTGTTCCGCCCCTATAGCCATGTATTATTATATATATGTATTATATATATATTTAGCCGATGACTGAATATGGCTTCCATAGGTAGATGCCCAAGGCCTGGCATAGGTTTAGGCCAACAGAATGGGGCCCAGAATGTCTGGGGGCCGATGTGTAGCATCAACAGCAGTCTCTTTTAAAGGTTACTTTTTAAAGGCATGTGTCCTTGGAATTTGTTTCCTGGGTGGCACGTCATGCTATGGAGAGGTCAAGTGATTAAATAACCTTTCGAACATGTTTTCTACTTTGTTGTAAAGCTCTAAGGAAAATGTGTCTGAAATCAAATTTGTGGTGGCAAAAGCTTCGGTGCACATGGATGGCTATGGTTACTACCTTCCCTACAGAGATCCACGAGAGGGGAAATACCGACAGATTGTCTCTTCAGCATTTTCTATCATATTGAACTTGTTTCAGCAGCACTCAAACCCCGACAGAATCCCCTGTGCCTGTACTTACATCAGTATAACCCCCTGATTGACGCAATGAACCTTTTATTCCTGTAACTAATGGCATGTTGGGGCTCCATTTGCATGTCTAGTTGAGATATTTGGATAAACCAGATTTTTACCTCTCATTTCAGTGGGGCCAGAATTTGACTTAAAATCATTGGAGAAATAAATGCTGATACCAGAAATGGCAATGCCTTGTTGCTATATAAAAGCTAGGAAAATGAGTGCTCTTACTCTTTGTGACAAAGATTGGCCAGTTTAGGCACAGGGCATTTGTCTAGCCACAGCTGCACGGGACATGGCATAACCTGCAAAATCAGTGGCTTGTTTATAGACCCACCTATGTCCACACTGATGCCAGTGCATCGTTACTTGGATAATTAAACACAGATGGATTGCAGCCAGTATTTGTGGCTAAATGATCATATGATCCCTTATGGAAAGTCCCAATATTAGAAGAAAAAGAGAACATGATCCAGCTTGCACAAAGTAAGCTGTCCTCTGAAAACAAAGAAAAAACATTTAGTGGTGCAGCTCAGCTATCTGACACCATAATCTGGTAGAGAGATTTCTTGTTTTCAAGGTTGAGACTGCCTACTCAGATGCTAAGTATGTGATTTCTTCTAAAAAGCAAGAGAAAAAAGAAGAAGAAAAAAAAAAAAAAGAATTCCCTGAAACTCTGAAGTGTAAGTGAATCCAGGAAAGGTTGATTCTTACAAATCATCACAGTCTTAGAAATAGTCTTATTTCTAATCCAAACTATGGAATTGCAGTTCTAAGAACTAAGCATTAACAGCTTGACCATAAGTCTTTTACAGACTTTTGGAGTCTTTTGACTGTTTTTAATTGACTTTGGACCACGCTGTATGTAATGCACATCATGCTGTACAGTTCCTACTTTCCAACTGATAATACGGTCTAGGTTCCTGCTGTGATACATAATGATACCATTTCCAGCAGGGTTTATAGACCTACAATGGTAGATGCTAGTTTAGTTTCAGGGCAAATTTATGCTTAGGTATTTCAACTTGCTCAGTCATGGATGATACTACAGTAAATCTGTGTGTCAGTGTTTTTTTCACATATGCAATTTGTGATAATCCTGACATGGGAATCCAATACATATGTGAAAACACTGTTGCGGTAGATTAAAGGCAAAAATAATTGGCAATGGTAGGTCTTCTTGAAATAAGGCTTAAAAATTGTCCCAATATGCTTTGAGGAAAGAAAAATGCTGTTTTGTCTATGAAACAGGCAAATTCTATCATTGTCATTCAACAGTGGTAATCTCTATAAAATAAATGATGTAAAAGCTGCTGTTTCTCCATGTAAATACACTGTTTTGTTCTAACAAATTTGAGTGAAATTAGAGCATGGAATAAACTGGCCCTGTCTCTGCGCCTGCTGTCCTAGCTTGAGGCTGAAGCAGAGGACTGAAGTCTGTAAGACTGTCAAGCTAGTGCCATAAGCCAAAGCTACATTCACTTTAAAGACATGAGACTTATTCCAGCTTGGTAACATGCTGGCCCATTATTTCAGGGTTTTGGTGTCAATGCTCAGATTTTTTAAAGAAAAGGCCATCTCAAACCTCACAGGCATTTTTGACATTTTTCCATTTACAAGATTGATACCTGGGGGCTTGGAAGTGCAATGTTTGCTTTAATATCTAAACTTTTCACACCTTGGCTGTGTCACCAGTTCACTGGAAGATGCTGTTTTGATTTTCTTCATTAGCAGCTCCCAAAAAAGGAGGGGGGGGGGGGAAAAGCAGCACATCTCTGATTTGGTATTAATTGGAACGTATTTTTGCCTGTAGTAGTTTGCTGATTATGAGATTTTTGTGCTACAGGCTGAGGTAGCTTTGTAAATATTCCCTATAAATAGAAAATAAGGGGCCTGTTTCTGTGAAATGACTAGCCAGAGAGAAAACTCATTAATTGGGGGGATAAATAGAGGGCAACACCACCGGTGGTGTCTCAAACACAGGTGGACAGCACTGGCAGAAAGGTGGGGCAACCCTGGTGGGCACTCATGTTCTGTGGGGAGAAGGTTTAGTGGAGTGGCTAAAATACAGCAATAAGGACCAAAAGGCCTGTGTGGTTTCTCCAGCTCTTCTCCTGGCAAGTCCTTGCCTGCGTGTGGCAGATTCAGCTTCAGCACTTCCACCATGCCAGAGGAGCAAATATTGCAGCACAGAGGATGAAAGTTGAAGGCAGGCAGTAGGTAAAACATAGGGGTTCATACAGCAGGGCCTGAAACGCCATTGCACAGGCTTGGGTGAGTGCTAACCTAGAGCCACTCATGCCACCTGCTGTCCGTGCCCTGCGGGTCTCCAGTGCCCTTATTTCTAACCCACAGGGATTTTAGTGACGCTGCCCTCGGCAGTTGATTGCGGTATTTAGGCCTGAAGCTCTCCCGTGGTTGCATTAAGGGGTTTGCTCTCAGCATCAGTGAGCAGCAGCAGAGATGGGAAGTGTCTGTCCGCTCCGCAGTGATATACATAGTGAAAGGTATCTGCGACTGCTTTAGTGCTGACTTTTTTTTACCAGACTGTGTTAAGAACCTACCTAAAAGTAAAATTACTGGTACGTGAAATGTCAGGAATCCTGAAGGAAACCGGAAGGTCCCGCGAGAGGGAGAACATAATTAAAGGCCCTTTTAGAGCTTGAACATTGGAGGGTACGGAAGAAAAACGTAGGCTTTCCTGTACAGCTCGGTGGATTTTTGTAGCATTTGTGTAACTATCACAAAATGAAGAGTTTAATTTAGGATCCTGACTCCGTGGGCAGTATCAGCAG
The DNA here is from genome assembly GCA_013398735.1 of Nothocercus julius. Taxonomy (NCBI): domain Eukaryota; kingdom Metazoa; phylum Chordata; class Aves; order Tinamiformes; family Tinamidae; genus Nothocercus; species Nothocercus julius. The sequence continues at coordinate 1,305,632 of VZSV01000192.1, read as the reverse complement.
CTGTTGATGTGCAGAGCCACAGCCTCTGTATTGTTTCAAGCATTCGGAATTGTTTTATTATCATTTTTAAAAATCTAGGGCTCCCTCCATACAGGCTGAGGTGCGCAGGAAGCCCAGGCAACGCGCGGCCTCGGAGGTCTTTCTCCCTAAGCTGGCCTGAGTGTTGCCCATCTTGAGGTGAACTAAGGAGGGCAGGGCTCCATGCCAGCTGATGGGACTTGAGCCCTCGAATAGAAGATGTCACAGTTGCCATGACAGAGTGTGGTTATTCGTGGCTTCAGGGAGACTCCAGGAATATGCCTCTAGGGACCCTTGACTATCTCAGCGTCCAAACACTGTCAAGGACAAGGGCTACCATCTGGTCAATGTTTTCTTTAAATATAGTGCAAACTAAATTTAGTGTAAATGTGCTGTGAAAAGTTACACCTTGTAATATTTACCTTACAGTCATCCAGACCCTATAGTCCAAATATGCAGTTCCTTAAATTAGACACAAAATATGTCATGAGGCAGCAGCCTAAATTATATATTTACAGCACTGGAGCAGATATGTACATATTTGTGCAGCCAATCCTGACTTCTTATTTAAAGAACTAGACTGGCTTGTTCAATATATTTTTAAAATCCTGCTGGTGTGTTTAACCAGTCCAGAACCTGGGCGCTGTCTGGGCCAGGGGCTGTCTCTGTATTGAGTGTTTTAGATCCTGCCCAACAAGCCTGACATCCTTGAGCAGTGTTGCAATGGAAGGAAGAAAAGTATGTGCTGACAAAGAGCAGCCGCCTATAAAATGACTGTGCCTAGAGAGTTTTTCCTTCTTAACAGACATTATAGCCCCCAAAGAGCTTGCATATTATTTATGTAACAATCCCATTGTGGGTCATTGATGAATAAAACTCGGGACCTTCAGAGCACAAAGCGAATGCCTCCATCACAGCAACTGCAGAATTATTTCCATTATATGCTGTCAAGAGAGTTACTCACAGGTACATATAGAAAAATCTAAATCTGTTCTAGAGCAGCCCGCCAGTATCCCAGTGTTGTTCCTTTATGAAATAATTTCCATACAAATAGACTTTTCAGCTTGAATAGGGTTTAAATTGTAAGAAAACAAGGCAAAAAAAAAAGAGTCAGAGGAATGTCTTCGTTGAAAAGTGTGTAGCATGGATCAGATTCATGACATGCTGCAGCATTTCTGTTGTGTATAACTGCCTTGAAGATGCGGCACTCCTGGAAACGTGAAGGGCAGAACTTAGCGGGCATTGTGCTTAAATTGAGACCAGTGAAGCTGTTTTTAACTGCAAATTCACTATTGGATAGCTTTTCTTAAGCACCTTCTCAGGCATATTTGTAACTTTCCAAAGAGGCCTCCTGACCATGGGAACAACCTCTTGTCAATACCTCGTTTCTCTTCTACCTGGCACCTACCATTTTGTCTTTGTGACTACCCTCACCTCGCACTTGGCATGCACAGTCCCAAATTATTGCAGGACTTGCCAGTCAGCATCACTGCGCCTTGTCTGAATCCCAGCCATGACTGAGAGCCTCAATCCAAAGAATCCAGCTTCTTTCTTAGGGAGCTAATCTAGGCTGACATCAGCGTCCTTCAAGGCAAAAAATATGCTTGCTTTGAGAGATGTGAATCAATTTTAACTTCCACCTTGTCTCTCTAATGTCACAGGAGTTCAAGTCTGAGGCTGATTTCACACAATCAAGACTGTCTGGAGGGTTTTCATAAAGACAGTTGTGTTAAAACATCTATTTACTGAATGAAAAATTGAAGAAATTGGTGAACTCTTGCTTTCCATTCACAAGTGACCACAAGGCTCTGAGATTAAAAGAACTGTCTGAAGTGAAGCTGGGATTTATCCATCTATGCAATTGTTTAAAGAAATCATTGCGTTTAAATAAAAAGCTTGTTTTGGCATGATGATATTTAGTGGTAATACCTGATGAGTAACTTTCTATTATCTTTAGGTAATGGTAAGGCACAGAGAAGATAACCTCTTCTTTAGTGTTTTCACCTTGAGTGAGTAAACGTCCTTGTAACAGCTAAAGATGTGAAGGAGTTGTGAAATGTGTTTGCATTAGATACAGACCCAGTATTTATTACTGAAGGAGTCTTTATCCCACCAATATTTTAACCAAGAGCATTGGGTAAAACATCATTGGTTGACCTACAGCAAGAAGTAGCATCTATGAACTACAGCTGTAGACTGAAAGAAGGATAAAAATCCTTCATTTTTATCTGCATTTTCTACTGCAGTGCAGTGATGCCAAATGCAGAATAATATTGGAAAAAAAAAATCTGTGTACATGTTTACCTCTCCCTATTGGCAAAAGCTAGATATGTAGGTGGCACATGGTGCTGCCGGTTGTTCAACCACCATTTGATTTCACTTTCACCAAACGCAGATTGAGAGACGGAGAAGTTCTAACTCTTTCTGCCACAACATGAGTTAATAGGCTTGGAAACTTCAGTCACCAAAAAGCTAATTATAAATCTGTGGTGCATATTTTGGATTGCTCAAGTGAAGGCAGCTAATCAGTTAAACAGCTAAAAGCAGATACTTTGCTACTGGCTGTTATTAATCACAACTGACATGTCTTGTAGTGTTGTGCATTTTTTATATTTCAGAAGCCGTCTATGAAAATGCATTTCATTCAGTTTGCTGGCAGGATTTAGTTCCTTTGGGCATCGTAGTTGTATATTTTACTTGTAAATGGCTCAATAATTGAACAGATTAGGCCTGTGCTTAGGGAGCCCTGCCCAGTCTGCTTATAGATTCGGAATGACTTTCTTCATGAAAATTTCACAGGTGGTGCTTGCACATGCCAGCAATTCCCTGTGCATTAAGCTGGTCATTTCTCTCCATACTTGAGCTTTGCTTTTAGAAACACTGTAGATAATAGTCATAAATGTTGCATGTACTATAAATATTTCATATTTATAAATGATTGATGAGCAGATTTTTAAGCAAACTGATAGAGCTGTGTGAAATGAAGGATACATTTTTAGAATTGTCTAATCTCTACTCCAGATCTTATGTGGGATTTCTTTTAATATTAAGACGTGTGCCTCATTCGTATTTGCTTTAATAATATTAGCACATGGGTAACAAACAGAGAAATACGCCACCTAGAGTCGTATTGGCAATGAAATGAACATGAATGGAATTCCTTGTGGATACAAGAATTGATATATCTGCCAGATTTCACCCTGTTGTAAGGAATACCTTCTTTAAACATAATTTTTCAGACCTAAAATGTTTTTAACACCACAGTGCCAGTAACTGGCTGAGCTTTTACCTTTTTTTAGTGCTCGCTTTTACCTTTTTTTTTTGTTTGTTATTTCATTTTGGTTTTAAGTTGTCTTTGATCTTCCTGGGGCTTGGAAGCTAATGAATGCTTTATCTAATTATTGGGGCTCTTCCAGCTCAAAATGTTTTCATTAGCAATGCTGCTATCTGATTTGTGCACCCAGCTGGGGATCTTACACCTCTAGGAGATGTTTGCAGATGTCTCACAAAGAACAGTAAATACTCATTTTGCCAATAGATGCCACTGTTGCTCTACACAGATATGTCTATGTTACTAAGTTGAAAATCAATTCAACTTTCAAAAAGCAAAATTAAATTGCAGTGACTAAATGTAGCTCTGTGCAGATATTTAACTCTGTACTGATTATGGCCAGAGGCTTGACCATGACAAGACTTAAAGAATATGCTTTAAATTTTTTGCCTAAAAATAATTATATTATTGCTAATCTTGATCCAAATTGATGAAGAGATAAATATTTACTGAAGTAATTGCAATAATTGCAAATATATTTCATTCAAACCTTTACCTTGCTGAAGATTTGCTGCTGAGCCTCAGATCCATAGCAGCTGAACCTTACAAATATATCTCCTTGGGATAAAATGCAGTTTAAATGCAAAACCTGCACATCAGTGCCACTGGACTTTTGTCAGTACTTTGCATAGAGGTCATTCACAGGCTTCCTGTTAATTAATAATGTATCAGGGTGGCCCTACCCTCATACTTCAGCAACATAAAGGCCACTTACTGCTATTTTCTCTTCAATTACTGTTTGGTAATGCAGGGCCAACTAATGTATTTCGCTATGCAGCTTATCTACCAGTAAGTGCCTTTACTAAGTAAAACCAATGGCAATGAAGGTCTGCCTGATTACCGTACTGGGAGAAACCTTGGTTCACCTTGTGCTTAGATAGCCAGCCCTTTCACTTGTTTACTTTATTCTTAGATGATTCAGAATAACACAAGTTTCTTTTCTCCTCATTCTTTAAAGAAATATTAGAAAGCTGTATAAAAAATGAAATAACAGCTAAGGACAAAGTATTCCTTTAGAATTGTCCCAATTTTTTATTTTTTTGTGATAAAACTATTCACTGTCTAGAGATTGACAGATGGAAATTGTGTTTTCATTTCTGTTGAAGAAATATTTCCAGACAACTGCGGTTCCGAATAAAACCCAGTAACTTCTTCTAACTAGTCATACCTATATAACCTAATTCTCATTCCTTTCACATGGAACAGACCAGCCTTAAGTATATGAGCAACAAGCTGTATTTAAGTAGCACTTGAAATCACCATAAACTGTTTACTCAGATGCATCAATTTGTTGCCTTTCTGGACAGCTGGCCTAGAGCTTTCAGATATTTTTGAGCCTCTTCATAGTCCAGTATTGTACTAACATTATGGGGAAGATGTCCCTGGCTGGAAGAAAAGCCATGAGTTATAGCTGGTCGTCTAAATTGACGAGTAGCAAAAGCAGAAATTGGCATTTTTTCATAGGAAACAGTGTAGATGCTGTTCATCACTCCAGCTTCTTTCTTGTGCCATTTTTTCATTAGCTGATCAAGAAGGCCATAGTTGGTAGGTGGTTCTGAAACAAGAAATGATGAAATATTAATAAGATCTGGTTTCAGAACATTTTTTAAAACTAAAGAAAGGGCTTTCCCGACTCTCAGCATGTGCATTGATCACTACACAGTGTTCCATTTCTTTGAATTAATAGTACCAAAAACTACCAAGAATGGGGAAATCTGATTTCTCAGGAATCCAGGCCAACTTGTGTCCGTTCCATCTGCGGAGGGGAGGCAGCAGAATGTTATGACAGTGTCTGTTGTAGCTATCATCATAATCTGATACTAAATTCTGGCTGCTTGGCTCCTTATGATGTGTGAAGAAATGCTGCTTTGGGAGGCCCTGAAATGAGATGAATATGAGAGATGAATAGGAAGTCATGCTATTGGTGTCTGTGCATAACGTTCAGATAGTTCAGCACGCTTTTAAGTCAGACTGGGGCCATTAGTGATACCACAGCGATTTGTGAATACTTGCTTAATGATGGAAGGAGATACTGAGAAGCAACCCAAGTACCATAGGGTATGTGCTGCTTCTCTAACTCTGAAGGGATCCTACACTGATCGCCCTTATGAGGTAGCTCTGGATACTCTAAACCAGCCATTGAGGTGTGGTGCCTTCTTTTACACATACTCATGTAAGAATATAAAATAGTATTTAAGTATTAGTCATAATTCATAGCTTAGTGCTGGCATACACAGCCTTACCTATGATGTTTTCTTTACATACCATGATTCTCTTCATAAAGGTTCTCCTTGATGATTGGTCTGGTTTGTGATCCAGGAAGTAAATGAAGTCTTTTCTGTATGTGCTGTTGCTGGATTTCTCACTGACTTTTATAAACTAGAAAGATACACAATACTCAGTATAGCTAAGGCAATCTGATCGTTTTAGAAGTCTGCTCCAGTGCTACCTTCTTCATCTATGTTTTTTGAAAGGACTTACTTGAAAAGAAGCCTGTGCTGCATACTTTTTCTCAAATGGTAAAGCCAGCTAGTATCATCAGCCATTGTAAAAATCTGGATTGATTCCTTGGTGTAAATATAAGATGTTATACAGCCCTTGAAAAGTCATCATGGTTTGGCAAATTCTCTTTGTCCCTAGATCTACTGTCTGCCACAGCAGGTAGTCCCTGCAGTACAGTTCCTAACAGCTCAGTTGAAAGAATACTAAGAAACGGGGTGTCTTCTATGGAAGACCATTCCCCTGCTTATTTCTTCAGTGCAGTAGTAAACTATCTCCAGAGCATTGGTTCTGACCCACTCTATTCGCGTTCTCATCTTTCTTTCCTGATCTTACCCTTTTCCTCTCTTCCAGCCAGTTTCCGATCAGAACTTTAGTGCAGTATTTGGGTTCAATCTTCGACCAGTCCTGTCCATCTATTTGCGATGCATTCATACTTTGTCTCACCAGCAGCACCGTCCAGTTCTGGAGGTGAAAGAGAACTCGGTAGTCCAGCACTAAAAATAAGGCAGGAAGGCGCTCCACCTCCGCCAGTTGTGTGATCAAAAACACTGGTGATGGAACCACTTTGGCTTAGAATCATTTGTGTTTGGTGTCTCCATGGTGACTGTCAGTCCCCTAACTACATTCTAGATATATTTCTATGGTGGTTATTTGCTGTGGAGCAAAACAGTGGCTCCTACTTCACTACAGTCAGCTCAAGCTTTTTTTCCAAGTTCAGAATCAGAGCCTAATGCCTCAAAACACTGTGATATGTGACATGCACATTTATACCAACACACCGCACATACCTGTTCATCACACACAATCTCTCCGCACAGACAAGTTTTATTTAAAACAAGAGGTACAAACCAGGGTGTCAGTTCAAAACAATGTTCTTATTTATTGCCATAGCTAAAGATAAGATCTTTCAGCCTGGTACAAGCATGTATAAGAAAGGTTTAAACACGCAGTGGTCCAACAACTGGAATAAGATTCACATGAGACTTGTTTATCCTTTTTAATGGCTGCCCTTGATTGACCGCCCATCCATCACTTGATACTAAGTATCCTAAAAAGATATTTTCCTAGACTGGGGCATTAATAGACTCCTGGAATGTAAGATGCCTATTCTAAGCCTTTTATGAAGTTAACTATGCTGTCCAGTCCCCTCTTCCCTGCTGGAAACGAAAACCCACAGTAATCATGTAGGCTTATGATGCCATGGAACCCATCCTCAAGGTGGTACCAGGTCACTGGGACACCGTTGTCCTCTAATCTCTTCTTGTATAGCAAACCATCATCTCTCAGCACGTCGTACTCGCACGTCAAAATGAAAGACTCGGGCTGCTGGTGAACAATGGCATCTTCAGCTAACAGCGGACACAGGTTGGGCTCGCAGAATCTTTTCACTGACTCATAGACTTCAGCTACGCAATCCGTGGGCACAAGCGTCTTGACACCTCTGACCTTAAACTCTTCAGGGATATTATCTGCACTCACCCACTTCCTGTACTTCAACCTAACATCTGCAGGAATATGAGAGCCTTCCAAGACCTCTTCTACATGTGATGCATCCCCATTTAGGTACTGCAAGGCAAAGAAAGCAGCACGTTCTCTGAGTAGGAGAGGGACTGCCCGATTTTGCTGATAGGATGGTAGATTGAAATCCAGAGCCTGAAGACCCGGGTAGATCAAGATCTGTGCCCGTAGTTTTGGGAGGTCTGATCTGCTTGCAAGGGTCTGGCTAACGGCAGCTGCTAGATTGCCCCCAGCACTGTCCCCACTGACAATTATGCAGGCAGGATCCACCCCATAGTGCTCGATATTCTTCATAAAGTGTAGGGTAGCATTAAGACAGTCTTCATACGCTGCAGGGTACTTGTGCTCAGGAGCTAAACGGTACCTAATGCACAGAAAGAGACAAAAACAGCAAGAGAAGAGATGTCAATAGTATTAATAAGAAAATAGCATTTTATGATGACTTGCAGCCCTATTGTTCTATGTTTTTTCCTCCATCTGAGAATACTTGTTACTTTCTAAGTAGACATTTCCCAGTTAGTGAACACAAATAAGCTATAATTTGCATGTTCAATCACCGGGACTCACTACAGTAGAATTATCAGCTGATTAAGGAATCGAATGAGCCGTTGTAACCCATTTCTTTTTTGTGCTGAAAACTGCCTGACTCTTCTTGACCAATTTAATCATTTTGTACCTCTTCTTAATATGCAAAACGAGGGTAATACCACCTGTTTTTTTGTTTTCTCTTTTCTCCCATAAATCACAAAGTTTTAGAGTATCTTACTTTGTTTTCACATGGTCAGCACAGGGAACCATGTTCTACTTTAATTTTGTTTGGGTTTTGGATATTTTCTTACTGCACCAAATATTGTCATTTGGGTCCTTTCTGATTATATGACCAAATGAACACTTGCTCTATTTATTTCTTTATGGGCTTTCTCTGTGAGAAGCAACATCTCCAAAACCCCATAAGTTTACTATGGTATCACACCAACACTAATCTCCAAACAACAGAACTGGATAGCAGTCACTTACTCAACAGATACAACTACCGATTCACTTTCTCTTGCTATGTAGCGGCATACTTTTTCATAGGTATCTGGAAAAGAAATGTTTTCATTATTTCTTTGCTCTAATCTTTAAGAAAGATAAAAAATGTTAATTTCTAGAAGACTACATATGTGTCCTCAGACCTTCTCCCCAGTCACAGCCTTATTTACGTTTTTCAAAGAGATAAGAATGTTCTTTCTACATTATTATAATGCCTCCAGCAAGTATCTTACCAAGACTTCCAAATACCCAGCCTCCTCCATGAAAGAAGATGATACCTCTTCTTCGCCCATCAGATGGAGCTGTAGGCTGATAAACCCTCACAGGTACTTTCTTAAACTGCAGATCCTGGATAAAGAGCTTTGGATCCACAGCTAGTCTCCTCCCCCTTCGCATATATCGGCCAAAAGTGATTTGACTGCAAATTCCGGTCTTCTCCAAGATCTTCCCCTGTTTAAAGTAAGAGATATGAAGGCTTCTTTAAAAGCCTTATTTTAGCTGAGGTATAAAGACTCTGCACCTTACATTGAGCTGTACTTGGGATTATGAAGGGGAAAAAGAGTGATGGTAATATTGTAAAGCATCAGTGCAGTAGGGCAAAATACAGTAACAGACAAAGTCAGACTAACCACCATGAAGCCTGTTCATAGAAGAGTAGAACGACTATGCAGGCACCTCCTAAACATGCTCTGAATGGCTTCTGTACACTAGATCCTGGTAGGAGAAGTCATCTTTGCTTTTTCCTGCTTTCCCCTCTTAAACCCATGAAAAACACTAAAGAAAAGTAACTCTGCAGGTGGTTTTCTTGATATGAATGTCCAGCCCTAAGAAAGTGAGCGATTCCAGGACAGAGGCGGAAAACAGTGTTTGTGCTCAGGCTGTCGGCATTAGTTGTACAAGGGAAGATAGGCTGCAGCCATAGCTCATATTAGCTATCACCTCAGTCTTCCAGACCATCTTCTGAAGAAAGATTGAAAAATCTAGGCCGGATGTACAGCAATTTGACCTCTGGTGTCTGTTAAAAAGCCTTAATCTCTAGCCCGTTAGTTAGGGAAATTTTCCCAACCTTTCACTTCCTACAGACACTATAAAATCTATTTCATTACTCAAATCCAGTGTCATTCTAATGTCACATTAGAAATTTTATATAGACATCTAAATTGTCTGTACTGGATTATAAATTCCAATTGTCAGTATTGGTCAGCACACCATTTTGCTCACATTTCTTTCACTATAGCTAATAACAACCGTAAAATGGTCGGCACAGAAACATCCTTGGAAACTTTTATACTTCTTCATTGCACAAACCAATACTGTGGAATTAGCAGATCACAGAGCTCAATGGATTTGCAGCTCCTTAACGCTCAGTCTTGTTGTGCAAGTTAGTAGCTGCTTTTTATTTGCACAAGATCTGCAGATCGGCTAAGCAAAATCCAGGAGCTTCCTTTCCCAATGCTCCTGCAACGATCTTATAAATGCGAACATCAGCCTGATGTAACAAGTGAACAAACCAGAAAATGGAGGGACCCTGCCACAGAAATTGGTGTCACACAGATAAACTGCTGCAGTTCATCTGTGCTCAGTTACTAAACAAGATTCTAATTTTAAAGGCCTAATAAGAGCCTGGGCTGATCCATCCCCTTTCGTCCTCTAAGTGTGATTAGGATGAGCCTGAGAGAGGACGGCTGTAGCACAAGGAGTAGTGTGCAAGGAAGCAAAAGGATGTCACGGCTGCGGGTGGGGAAGAAGACATGTAAACGTTGTTAAAAATTAAAATTTAACAGCAGGCGACACCGCTGAGGGAGGAGCTGGGCGCGCTCTTCCCCCGCTCGTGCTGCAAGAGCGGGGCAGGGATTACGGAGAGCCTCCCTAACCCGATTTCCGCTCCACGTATGTCAGCGGGAGCGGGTCGAGGCGCGCGGACTGGGAGGCGCCCGCGCCTCTGGCAGCCCCGCGCCCAGCCCGGGCCGCGCTGCCCCCCGGC
>VZSV01000192.1:1280067-1294792 GCA_013398735.1 Nothocercus julius | reverse complement strand
CCTGAGACTCAGCTACTATTAAAAATCCCCATTCCAGGGAATCCTATGCGGGCAGAAGCTTTAGGCATGACCTCAGTGTGACCCCGGGGAAATCTAAGGAAAACACAGCGTTTGTGGTTTGTTTTATGTGTGTGTGTGTGTGTTTTTAATCACCAGTTTCCTCAGTGTTACAGGTTTTGAGGATCTTTGTGGTCTCTCTTGTTTCACTTTCTTACATAAAAAACAGTCAGGGGATGTGCTGTCTCCTCTAAGGAAAATGCTGAACATGGAGAAATGACAGAACAAATCCTAAAATAACTGTTTGGGGAACCATTTTCTGAAAGAACATATGCCTATTTTCTAACCCTGTTTTTGCTTATATTTTCTAACACTAAACAAAATCTTCTAAGATGCATACATTAAAAGGGCAGTTCGCTGATCCTTATTGCCCTTCCAAAACCTGACATAAAGTGTTCCCCCTCAAGCACCTGAAGCCCTGTGGCTCAGGGAACATAAGTATAACAAAGAAAGGTTGTGTCTACAGGCCTCTCATGAAGTTAACAATCCTGTCCAGTCCCCTTTTTGCCCCTGGAAATGAAATACAATAATAATCATATAAATTCAGAATTCCATGGAATCCATCCTCAAGGTGGTACCAGGTCACTGGGACACCGTTGTCCTCTAATCTCTTCTTGTACAGCAAACTGTCGTCTCTCAGCACATCGTACTCGCATGTCAAGAGGAAAGTCTCAGGCAGCTGCTGCACAACAGCATCTTCAGCTAACAGCGGACATAGATTAGGCTCAAGGATTCTTTTAACTTTCTCGAAAACTTCAGCCTTAAATTCACCGGGCTTGTGTGGTTTGTAGCCTCTGACCTTAAACTCTTCAGGGATATTATCTGCACTCACCCACTTCCTATATTTCAACCTAACATCTGCAGGAATATGAGAACCTTCCAAGACCTCTTCTACATGCGAGGCATCCCCATTTAGGTACTGCAAGGCAAAGAAAGCAGCACGTTCTCGGAATAGGAGAGGGACCCCCTGATTTTGCTGATATGATGGTAGATTGAAATCCAGAGCCTGAAGACCCGGGTAGATCAAGATCTGTGCCCGTAGTTTTGGGAGGTCTGATCTGCTTGCAAGGGTCTGGCTAACGGCAGCTGCTAGATTGCCCCCAGCACTGTCCCCACTGACAATTATGCAGGCAGGATCCACCCCATAGTGCTCGATATTCTTCATAAAGTGTAGGGTAGCATTAAGACAGTCTTCATACGCTGCAGGGTACTTGTACTCGGGAGCTAAATGGTACCTAATACCCAAAAAAAAAAAATAACAGAAAAAGGAGGAAATGTCACAGCTGCAAATGGAAGATCATTTTCTAGCACGCCTGGACTTGTATATTAGAATTTTATTTGTATTCTTAGAAAATAAATCTGGTTGTTTAGTCAACTGATTACTGAATCTTTTCCTCCCAAGTTTGTTAATTGTGCAGGTCTCAACACAGTCTTATTAGAAAACCCTTGTAAAAGATACTGCATCATTTTGCATGGTACCAGCCCAGTTCTGGCTGCGTCCGGCTACCTGGACCCAACACCGGCTCAGCCTGCGCTCACACTGTGGGAGCAGAACACCCAAGTGCAGTCCGTGAAAGGGCTTTTGCAGCGTAGTGCCAGATAACTCACCCAACGGACACCACCACTGACTCGGTTTCTTTGGCAATGTAGCGGCATATCTTTTCATGGGTATCTGTAGAAAATCGTGGGTTTTTTGTTAGTTGCCCATCCCGTTTCCATGTGAGATGGTTAAGGAAGGTTCAGGTCTGCTTTTTCTGACCTGCCCTCGCAGTTTCCCAGCCCTTGCTGACCACACAAATTCCTCACATCTCTATTTTTTGTCCCCAAGAGCTGCTTCCCGTGTTGCCTGACATCCAAGGGGAGCATTACAGAAACTCCCAGCCTCCTCCCAGATCTCCAGCCTCCTCCCAAGTCCCAGGGCAGGATAACCCCTTCTGTGCCCCTTTGAGGAGCAGGAAGGAGGACTTTCCTCCACCTCGAGTTGTTGCAGCCACCATTAGCTGCACACACAGCAGGAGGAGCCCTGGCATGCCGTACCAATACTGCAGCACAGCCAGCCACCGCCATGGAAGAAGAGGGTGCCGGCCCTGAGGCCAGCCGGCAGCACGGAGGGCTGGTAGACCCTCACGGGCACCTGTACAAACATCTCATCGCTCACGTGAAGCCGCGGGTCTGGAGGCAGCCGGTGCCCGGAGTACATGTAGCGGGTGAAGGCGAGTGAGCTGCACACTCCCATCTTCTCCAGGAGCTTCCCCTGTTGGGAGACAAGGAGGAGAAGCTGCATCTCACCACCGACCAACGTTGGCCCTGTGGTCTGCAGCAGCTCCAGGCAGTTCTGGAGCCTCCCCACTAATGTGGCAGCAAAGCAACTTCAAGGTGAGAAAAGCACCTTCCCTCTCAGTGCCCTCAAGCCTTTGCACTGCCACTGCCAGCTTCCCACTGCTTCTTCTCCTCACCTCACCACCCAGCTCTCATCCCCCCAAGTTTTCCAAAGAGTCACTGTTTTAATCTCCTGTTAAACTACCTGCCTTCTTCAATAGATGCTGGAAAGCCCCCAAAATATGCTAAAAACACCTGTGCTTTGCTGAGGTAGAAATCAAAAGAGTGTCATAAAAATAAATATTTGATGTGATAACATAAATAATTAACTTAAACTAAGTTACAGAAGCACAGTACTTATTATTTGGGTTGTTACATTTGGCTTCATCCCTACAAGAACAGGCAGGGAAAACGAGAAGCTATCTCAAGGTCTAACAGGATTCACTATACAAAAATTGCTCCTGAAAGCCAACAGAAAAAGCTTTTAAATGGCCTTATAGTTTCATCTCTGTGTTAATGCAGCCAGCAGGATCCCCGTCTTTGCACATGTAACCTTATCAAAGGAAATCACTTAATGCCCGTTTCTGGAAGAAATCACGGTAGATTAACTCACCACAGCAGATGTGCTGATCATAGAAGCCAGGAGAACACGAAGCTTTCCTGTATGATTCACTCCGGGAGGGATACTGGCGTTGGAGTAGTCAAATTGAATTGTTCTGATAGTTGGTAGTATGTGTGAAACAATAAAAGTCACCGGCAGTATGACTAGCAATATATAAAAAAAAGCCATTTTACTTAGCCAGAGGTGAGGTGACTGCCCAGATATTTTTGACTTAGCTCAGATACCAGTAAATCTTGGAGCAGTCCAAGTTTAAAACAGCTCTCCCAGTTAGGTGTCACACACTTTAAAATCCTAGGAAATGTTGTGCAAGATGACAGCACACATGACATTGGAGAAGAGGAGAGGGTTATGCATTTAATTTCCTGTTTAGCTTCACATTAATTGTGAGAATGATAGAGGACATGGTATTCAGTATGGTATTCTTGGATTGCAGATGATATGAATGAGACGGCAGCTACATAGCACATGAAGTCTCCATTTGTGGTATGTTTTGCTGTGTACAGGAAAAGAGAGCAAACTAATACATGGAGGCGAAGTTCTTGAGTGTGACTGGCAGCCAGAGTGTGTTGCTTCCTGCGTCATGGACATTCTTTAAGTAGTTTGGAAAATATAGGGCATTTAGGGAGAAAAAAAGGTTAAATATCACATGTGCTTTAAAAAAAAAAAAAAAAGTATTGACTTTGTTTTATTGCTAGACTATTTAAATGTAGGAACAAATTCTTCATGCATGTTCATATGTTTGATAAACATAAGAACACATTTATGGCATTTGAAAGATCACTGTTGTAATTTACACAAAGCTGTTAACAGAGTAGCTCTGCTGGCGACAGCTGCAGTTTCGACTTCAGTTTTTCAAGTTTGAAATATCAATTACCTAGATCATAGTAATTTTATGCAAGTTGGCAACTGCTGCACATAATATATAGCACAGGTACTGCATTATAGTGTTGTAATATTGATTTCTTTCTCCTGACTACCTAACGGCTTCTTGGAAGAATAAAACTGTAGTTCAGAATTGAATAAAATGAGTAGGAGGAAACTTGGATTTAAAATAATGTTCTTTAATCTTTATTGAAAGTTTTGCAAGCGCCTGGTGTAAAGAGGTCATTAAAATAGACAAGTGGTGCACAGAATACTTGAGATATCACTGAAAGAAACTTTCCCAGCCTTCTTTAAACATTTCCCATTGTCATATTGTCGTGGTTGCTCATTAACATAAATTGTCCTATCTAAACTTCTTCTCTGAAATTTAGGAGCATGAAACAAAATCACAGAAAATTGGCAATATTTATATATTATATATATATTTATATATTCTTATATATTTCTATATATAAGAAAATTGATTCTATAAGCTTTTTAGAAAGTTCACAATATTATCAACACCCCTTTTTCCAGCTGAAAATGAAAACCAGTCACTATTAAATGAGTTTAGGACTCCATGGAACCCATCCTCAAGGTGGTACCAGGTCACTGGGACACCGTTGTCCTCTAATCTCTTCTTGTACAGTAACCCATCGTCTCTCAGCACGTCGTACTCGCATGTCAAGAGGAAAGTCTCAGGCAGCTGCTGCACAACAGCGTCTTCAGCTAACAGCGGACACAGGTTGGCCTCACAGAACTTTTTCACTTCCTCATAAACTTGAGTTGCACATTCAAGTAGCACATGCGGCTTGTAGCCTCTGACCCTAAATTTTTCAGGAATGTAATCTGCATTCACCCATTTCCTATAATTTAATATAATATCTGAAGGAATATGGGTACCCTCCAAGACATCTTCCAGGGCTGATGCATCCCCATTTAGGTACTGTAACACATAGAAAGCAGCACGCTCTCGGAATAGGAGAGGGACTCCCCGATTTTGCTGATACGATGGTAAATTGAAATCCAGAGCCTGAAGGCTT
Organism: Nothocercus julius; assembly: GCA_013398735.1. Lineage (NCBI taxonomy): Eukaryota > Metazoa > Chordata > Aves > Tinamiformes > Tinamidae > Nothocercus > Nothocercus julius. The sequence continues at coordinate 1,289,890 of VZSV01000192.1, read as the reverse complement.
GGGTAGATCAAGATCTGTGCCCGTAGTTTTGGGAGGTCTGATCTGCTTGCAAGGGTCTGGCTAACGGCAGCTGCTAGATTGCCCCCAGCACTGTCCCCACTGACAATTATGCGGGCAGGATCCACCCCATAGTGCTCGATATTCTTCATAAAGTGTAGGGTAGCATTAAGACAGTCTTCATACGCGGCAGGGTACTTGTGCTCAGGAGCTAAACGGTACCTAATGCACAGAAAGAGACAAAAACAGCAAGAGAAGAAAGTATTATTAATTGTAGATGTATTACTGTAATTCCTGAAAGTTTAGCCCCAATTCTTTTCCACCATAGATACACTAATTAGTTCAAAATTCTCCTTTTCTCCCCAAGTTATCATAAATAAACTTTTCCTAATAGTGGTGGAGGTTAGTTTGTTGGTATCATCATCTCCTTGGGACATTGTTCAGAGCTTGAAAGAGACAGGAGTACTCAACTTGTAACTCTGTCCAGGTTTAATGGCAGTCATTTAATCAGTTTGTGCTTTAGCTTTCCATGTGTCAGATAAGAATGATGATACTTCCTTTTATGTCTTTGCTATAGTGCAACTGTATCCTCATCATACAGACAGCTGTGTCAACATCTTGATGATGATATTAGTTTGTCATTCTTGTAGTGCTCCTATAACGATCAAATAGAGTTTGCTTGAATGAGGATTAAGTAGTATAGTATTTGACTTACTGCCTGTTTTCAATTTTGAGTTTGGAACTGAAAGCATGAACCCTTTTTTTCCAGTTAAATGTAAGCATTATGTGCAGTGTAGTCAGTTGAAAATGGGTCTAAGTCAGTCTTCAGTGTCTCCAAACAAGAGCAAAGTGAATTTGTCAAATAACGTGCTTGACAAGACCCCCAGAAACACTTTCCTTGGACAAGTTATTGCTATGGTCAAGGAAACTATAAGTTGATATGCACAGTATAGGACATAAAAAAACAGTACAAGGAAGGACTCACCCAACCGATACAACCACAGATTTGCTTTCTTTGGCAATCGACCGGCATAGCTTTTCATGGGTCTCTGAAAAAAAAATATTTTCATTGCTTTTTGCCTGACTATTTATGTTACGTATTGCATAAGAAAAGAAATTGTTAGAAATGAATACTATTTTTTTGGTTAAATATCTTACCAAGACTTCCAAATACCCATCCTCCTCCGTGGAAGAATATAACTCCCCTCCTTTGGCTTGCAGATGGAGCCTTAGGCTGATAAATCCTCACCGGCACCTTATCAAACCACAGGTCCTCGATGAAAAGGTTTTGGTCTGCTCCTAGAGTCCTTCTACCTTGCATATATCGGACAAAGCTAACCTGACTGCAGATGCCGATATTTTCCAAAATCTTCCCCTGTTCAAATGCAAAGCAAATAGGAAATTCACTTAGGAGATTTTGTATTTTCCAAAGTAAAGGAGCTCCACGGGCAGTGCATATGAGAAGTCTAAGTTGTGTCATTCAGGAGGAGAACCATAAAATATTTGTATAGCTGTACAGGTGTAAAGCCACTGAATAAATAACATCCCGAAAGCTCATAGGAACCTCAGTGCTGGCTGAAGACCCTAATTCCAGAAGAATGCAGCATTAACAAAAATTGATTAAGTATATTCCTTCACTTTCTCAGGAGGTATTTTCCTTACTGAATATATAAAAGTTTGATTTTCATTGATTATTTTGTCCCCTGAGAAAATGTGAAAGCCTGGAGAAAGATAAGAGTTTCTGGTGCAGATTTTCATGATGTGGTCCCTTGCCCAAAACAGCATTGACTAAGATGAGAATATATTTGATACTTGCCTTTGGATTCACTTCAGAAATGTTAACTGATATTTTCAATGCACTGATGAGAAGATCCTGAGATACTTAATAGGCCTAAGCTCTTCTTCCTTCTGTATAGTGATATTCATGCAACAAATCAGAGGGTGAAATAAATCCAAAGGAGAGCTACAGCTCCAGTTTAACTTTGTGGAAAAATCTTAAGTCTGTTTTTTTAAATACTTGATTTCTGAGCAAATACCAGTGTGTCCTCACAGAGATTTGGATCAAGCTTTTAATATTCAATATTTTGTCATGAGTATTTGTCACAATAAAGAGACTTCTGTGTTTATATGCACTGTCCATACAATGTTATCACTCTCAATATATTTATCAATGAAAACAGCCCCTCCAACTATCCACACATATTCTCTGATTTTGAGGCTGAGAAAACTAACCAAACAGCATATTGATTTTAATTCACTACAGTAGCCAGGCTTAGTGTTTCTGATTGTATAGAAACGTGATGAATTTATTTACTCTAGGGTATTATGCAGTTTCCAAACACAAACAGAACAGCTACAAGGAATATTCTCACCTGTTGTTTAATCTGTTTATTTTATTCTTTGTTTTCTACATTGTAGCGTACAAACTTGCCTTATGGTACTAATGAGCAGTGATAAAAAGGAGAACTGGATTTTCTAGCTGCTTAGGTGAAGTAATGACTTTTTAATTACAACTTATGTGTAGCCAAAGCATGAGAGTCTATATACTGGAGTTCTTTAGGATGATCTATTATAACCTGGAATATTCCTGACTGAAAAATATATGCACATACATATATATATATGTGTGTGTATATATATATATATATAAAATAGTTTGTCCCTGTTGAAGGAGTTGGACTGCCCCAAACTCTTCATTTCCCTCAAACTAGCTTGCTCGTCTGCTCAGTTGCAACAGGAGTTACAGACGTGTGGTCAAAGGAAATGGAATTCCTTTGGCTTTCTTGGGCAGTTGTACCTAATTTTATCACATGTCATCACAAAAAGATCCTCCCCTTCCAAAAACAATTTTAAAATTCCAGTTTCCATTTTTATCTGCAAAATAAATATATAACTTCTCACCTGCCTCCCCAAGCTGAAGCATGACTCAAAGATCTCTGGTGTATTCTGAACTCATAATGAAAAACATATACAATCCCATATGTATATATACATGTTGTTAATCAAATTATTGCTAGGTTAAAATAATTCATTTTAGAGGCTCCATTCAGCCCCTATCAAACCCTTGGGCTAGGCAGTGCTTAAATACTACCCAGTTTAAGAGAGCTGGGCAGGATCTGACTGCAATATAATGCAGTGTAGTGTAAAGAAAATGATAAGGGTTTGAGTTTCTTAAATCCAGCATGCAGTGTAATAGCAATATTACCTCTCCCATTATTTCCTCTCTTTTCAGGCAAGGTTGAAGCATTGCATTAGGTTTAATATTTACAGGTTCCTCTATCTTCCCCCATACATCATGCCAGGTTAACTTACCACCACAGCTGTGCTTATTAAAATCATATGAATGATTCGGAGCTTTACAGGTTGACTCACACCGGGAGGAATTTCTGAGTTGCAGTAATCAAAATTAATTACCCCTATAACCAAAAATATAAATGCAGCGATGAAAACTGCCAGGAATAGCACCAACAATGTATGAGCTATTGCCATTCTGCTGAGCAGTGGACAAAGTGATCTCAAATGTCTTTGATTTGACTTTCCCAGATATCTTTTGACTCATTACTTCCTGATTCTTAAATGCCTTTGTCCGTCACAAGGTTGCTCTAGTAAAAAAGTTTCGCCTCCCTTTTTACAAATAATAGTGTAGTATGTGAGTTTCTCTCGCTTAACATAGACACAAGAATCGTCCCCTGACATTTTAAAATAAATAAAATAAAATAAAATAAAATAAAATAAAATAAAATAAAATAAAATAANTAAAATAAAATAAAAAATATAGAATACAGGAGAAATTCAGAATTTCTTGGAAGCAGTTACTTTAATTAGTTGATACCATAACATACATTCAGGTGCATTAAATTCTAGGGTATTTACTGTAGAATATTTTACCTTGAAATTAGAATCCCCTAGGAATTTCCCAAAGATAAGACAGAATCATTCTTGCTGAGAAATTAAACACCTCCAGCCTTCCTGCTTTAATTGGGCATCAATTCTGGTATCACACAGAACAGAACTGCATACATCATTTGTGCAGAAAGAGAACTCCAAAGTCAGGGGAGTTACCTGTAGGGCTCAAAGGAAAAGATCTTAAGTTCTCCATTAGAAATGACTACAGCTATTACGCATGTACTTTTGGAAGCTAGTGATAATTCCTTGTGCGTTTGCTAAGCATTGTGCTAGGGAAAGTGTCTCAACTACTGCAGAAGTTTGGTCTAGACCAAATTTCCCAAGTTCTCATGTTCAGATCCATAAGAGTATCCCTGTGCTTTTCAGTGTGTTCTCAGGAGTTACTGTCCACGGCAGCTTTTAGCTAGCATAAAAACACTGTCTTCTATAACGCAATCATAGCAAATCAAATGGTAAAAAAGGAACAAGTTACTTCTTCATCTAAGGGTGGCTGAATGTTTTATGAGCTGTGGAAAATCTCCAGATCGTTAGATGGGGCAGATTTTTGCTATAGATTAATATGTCTTTGTTGAATTCAGAGACTTCAGGCTATACAGGCTAGATGAGAAACTAGTATGATTAGTTTAAGTCAGAGAATGGGAAATAAAATGAGGTTTATATCTTTCAACTTCAATATTGTGTTAGCATTTCCAGAAATCTGTAAGTATTTTTTCCTAACTAACAGTGAATAACTTTGTCTTCCCCCTACATCTGTATGGTTCTTTCAGCTCCCTTTACTTGCTTTCTCCAAGCTCAGCTCTTTGTGCTGAAATACGAAGGATGCTTCCCACTGACATCAGCAAGAAAGACTGCACTGCAGTTAACCCCATCCTCCATTGCCTAACACATAATTACAATTCTGTCTTAAATTTCTCCAGCCTCTATGGATTTGCCATCACCTTTGTCTTATGAATTTGATCCCTTGTTCTTTCACTTCTCTGTACTCCTTTTCAGTGCCTTTCTACTTTCAAGCCTTTCTTTGTCATTGTTAATGTAAGAACATTTTACAGCTTTCAGCTGTACACTTTACAGCTGATGGTTTCACCAGCTTTTCCTGAGTAATATTTTTGTGTTTAAAAACTGAGCTGAAAAAGTGCATATTTTCTTTTTTAGTAGCAGTGCTTTATTTTTTCGCTTAGAAGAGGATGGAAATTTTAGTTTCTAGAAATGTTTTTAGCTTTATCTCCATTTTTGTTTTGTCACTCCAGTTAATTTCTTTCCTCGAGCAAGGAGCTGGTTGTCATAGCACATAATAGCTGTATTTATTCAAATGATTAGTTAAAATAAGTTGACAAAATATGAATTCTAGAGCTCAGTTGATCATTGGAAGTAGCAGTGACCAGACCTTTAACTTTGAACGGACTTGGCAAAGCAAGCAGAACCTATTAGAAATGCAACCCAGGCGTCTGAGTTTAGATTCATTATCAAGTTACTTCATATCAGGCTTCAGTAACTCTCCGTGCTTTCCCATAATGATCAACAGATACAGCATAAAATGACGGACAGTCATCAGCCATTAAGGAGTTTCAAATTAAACTCCTTTATGTTGTATTTGCTATAGAATAGTCCTGGATAGTCCTTTTTCTTTTATAAGATAGTGGTCTAGATTTAACTAGGTAGAGTTGGAAAGACTTGGTTTCTATCTGCCAGTGTTGCATTGCTGCTTCCAGCAAGCAGTGTTCACTGATGTTTATCATTGAGCATGTGTTTAATTTTTACTTGATCTTGTAATAGAAATTTCTGCAGTGTTTACGTTATTTTTTAAAAAGTTGCAAAATTGCCATTGTAGAACAGCTTCTTAGTAAGATATAATAGTGTGCTTCTCTACCTTCTTATATCTGACAGCCTGAGAATTTTTAATAAACATAGCATAAGATGACAGGTAGTGTAATAGCTAAAATCAAAAGAAATATATATATATATATAAATATATTATTTTAAAAGAAAAGGTACAAAAAAGAAAAGACTTGTCACCTCTGCATTTGCCTAACATGCACACTCACTGAAGGTTAGGGATTGCTGTTTAAGAAATAAGTTCCAAAAAACATGATTTCTTGGAATCCAAATAAAATCAAACCCATCAGAATTCCACTTTAGAGCTTCTGTTCCAGACAGAAACCTGTATTTTCAGAAAAGTATAGTCTTTGTGGAAATTAACCCTGGAAAATCACATCACAGCACTAAAAATGTTGTCCTATTTTTCTTGTACCCTGAATGTCTCATACAATCTTACAGGGGCCAAAGGAGTCCCCCTTGTCATCTTCGCAATGGAGGGAACCTCAGGAAGATCTTGTTCTTGTTGCTTGCCTGGAGCGTGTGCCGGTGATGCAAGGGCTGTCAGAACTGCTAGAGGTGAAAGAACATGAGCACAGGTGCTTTCTATTAGCTTCTAGTTATTACTAATGTATTCTTATAATAATATTTTTTAGGGTGGTGATGCTTTAGATAATGTTAGTGTTTGTTTGAAAGTCATTCCAGAAAGAGAAATCTAAAGTTTAAAGTGCACTTCCTCATGCAATCAGAATTCAAAACTTAAATCAAAAGTGCTACTTTCTTTGCCAAGTATAAATTTGCCAAGAATTGTGCAAGTCTTGCATCATTTATACGTATATTTTTATAAACTGTTTATATAATTCACAGTGTTATCCATAATTTTTTTTGCAGATAAAAATGAAAAAATCCCATAGCCAAAAAAGCTTAAAAGTCCATGGAAACCTCTCTCGGAATGATACCAGGTTACTTGGACACCATTTTCTTCTAGTCGCTTCTTGTATAACAGTCCATCATCCCTTAACACATCAAACTCACAAGTCACAATATAAGATTCAGGGAGTTGGCAAATGATGCAGTCTTCAACTAGAAGTGGAGAAAATGTCATTGCTAATATTTCCTTGATCACTTCATGAACTTCAGGCTTATACGAACTGTTTTTTTGCGGTTTGTAGCCTCTGATCTTAAATTCATCGGGAATATTGTCTGCACTTACCCATTTTTTGTACTTCAGTTTCATACTCTCAGGGACATGACAATTCTGTATGATATCATCCAAATATGATGGCTTTTTATTAAGATAACGAAAACAGAAATAAATGACCAGCTTTCGGAACAATATGGGGACTGAAGCGTTCTGCTGATATGCAGGCAATTGAAAATCTATTCCCTGGAGTCCTGGATAAATCAAGACCTGAGCTCGTACTTTTGGAAGATCTCTTTTATTCAGTAGTAGTTGGCAGATAACTGTAGCAAAATTAGCTCCACAGCTGTCACCAGCAATGATGATGAGGGTAGGATCCACATGATACTCTCTTAAATTCCTCATGAAGTGCAAGGTAGCATTGAGACAATCAAAATATTGCCCTGGATAAGGGTGTTCCGGAGCCAAGCGATAACTGGAATGCCAAAGACATAGTGCTTATTGTCAAAGTGACTGTAAAAAATGTAACTCACATTGTTCATGCTTAATTAGTATGGTAGATATGTAGGCCTGTATTTTTTTCTAAATTTTAAAATGTATGTTTAATTAGTCTTTTTTTTTACCTTGATGTAGATTGAAAGGAGAAACTAATAGTGCATGGGTATTTTAGCATACATTGCCTATAAGCACACTTCTATATGAAATAAAAAGCTAAAGCTAGTAATAGGGAGCATATCTATATCTAAATAATCTAAAATTTCAAGAATTTCAGCAGATAACTTCAGAGATGTTTCATCTGTGAACTGACCTGCAGGACTACTCATATTTCTACATAAAAATAGCGCTTACTTACCCAACAGACACAACCACTGAGTTGCATTCTCTGGCAATGTGGCGGCATACTCTTTCAAAAGCTCCTAAGGCAGAGTTTATCAGAAATGATGTTTTACATATCCTTTGAAATGAACATTTAGGTTTTTTAGATCCTAAGGAGTTGACCCTATGCTCCATTAATTTTGGGCAGTAAATTGTATTTACCCACATGTTCACTAATTCTGTTCTTTATTGTAAGTTCTGCTAATTTGCCTACTTGACTGCCTCCAGCCTCACTAGTCTGTGGCTCCTCCAAATGCTGTTTTTCAGACTTATTATGTTAACTGCTACCTGATTATTGGGCATCAAGGAGAACTCAAGAAAAGGGTTGTGCGCTACAGTCGGCATACAGGTGTGCAGACTGCATTAAGCTACTGCATGTGTTCCGGCTGCCTCCATGTGCTGCTTGTGCAAGAGTTGTGCTACGAGCAACAACTGCGCAATGTTCGGTTTGGGATCTTTCCTTCCCCCCTGGTGAAAGGAATTGACCTTTCACTCAGATTACAGAGGCTAATAACTTGAGTTGTGTCCTCATTCCACCCACCACTCCTGTGCGCATGTACAGCCACAATGCGTCACATGTCTGCAATATAGGCTAAGTCCCCTCTGCACATCCAGGTGAGCTAGCTCTACCCAAGCTGGTTCTGAGACTACAAGCATCTCGGCTGCTCGCAGCATGACCCTGCACTAAAATGGATTAACCATTTTTGTCATGTTGCAGAACAGGGTCTAAGTTATTTGAATTTACGGAGTTGGTTGTCTCTGCTGATGTGAATGGAACTGCCCCCTCATTCACAGATAACTGAAGTCTCTATAACATAGCGCCCATGGACATTTGGATCCTTTTGAAACAGGATCCAAAAACCCATAAACTTTACTGTTTTAGTGATTTCCATGGCTTTGACATCCCCCCAGAAAAGTATATGGGGACTTGATTGCCAAAGAGATTGAAAGCAATTAGGAGGCTGAGCAGGCAGCAGCTCAGGCAAAAGTTGAGAAATAAAAATTGACTCACATCACTCTGAAGGTAAAATTAAAGGTCTAAATTTGATTGATAAAAAGATAAAAACTTGCTAATGTCTTACCAATACTTCCAAATGTGCCAGCGCCTCCATGGAAATACAGTAGTCCTCTTCTTTTGCCAGTGGGTGGCTGTTTCGGCTGATAAATCCTCAGCGGAACATCATCTACTTTGAAATCTTTGATGAGGAGTTTTGAATCTCTCCATGGTGGTATTCCTTCTAAAAAGAATCGCAGTAAGCTCAAGTCCCCGCAGATTCCTAGCTTCTCCAAAATCTTTCCCTGTTAAAAGGAAAGAAGCCAGCAAATGATTAGTATAAAAGCTTCCAACTCTCTATAATTTACAGTTTTTGGCAATCCCATTCCACATTGGCAGCTGTCCTCATGCTCGTTATTCATTATTTTTGACATTTCTTTTGGTGAAATAAATGTTCTTGAACTGAAAATAAGGGGGAAAATAGAAAAATAATCTTTGATTTAGAAATAAACAAGTAGTTATGGGCAAAAGGGTGAAGAAAAGAGATAATAAAATACTAATTTATGAAAGTACGCTCTGCAAAAATTTTGCAGAGTGGAGAGTCTTGAACGCATCGTGGTCAGGAATACAAACAGCAACAAAACCACACTAGTTGCTTTTGTTTCTTACAGATGGGAGGAAAATAGGGCCACATTGCAGATGAATTTTTTTTTTAGTGCCTCCTGTATTAAAGATATTATATATTTTGCATTAAAAAGTACAAAGAAAATTGATTAACTTAAGAATTTTTTTGAGGTTTGATGAGAAAGAAAAGCTGCCTTATAGTGTCTTAATTTTAAAAACAAATGTTTTTAACATTTGTTAATTAATTAATTAATCAATTAATTGAAACAAAAGTGCAATATCAAAATACTATACTGTTTCTAAGAGAAAACGTCCACACTTTGAAGTTTTAAGTGGCCGTGTTTAGCCCAAGGAGAGTCATGCTTTAAGACTAACATACATAGATTTTCTAGATGGTTTAAATCATTCACTAGGAGCTTGTTTTATGTGCGTGTCTGTATATATATTTATAAATAAATATACGTAATACATAT
>VZSV01000192.1:1250627-1279942 GCA_013398735.1 Nothocercus julius | reverse complement strand
AAAAAAAAGAAGAAACTGCAGAAAATAACCCATTTTGACTATTTTCCAGAATTATTAATTTCAGTTTTCCATTTGAATTATTTCTAATTTTGCCTCCATATGATGGAGTTTTTGGGCATGGGTATACTGGAGTTATGTTAAGTTCACAAGCATGACACAGACACACATCCATTATTTCTTCTTATCTGTTTCTTTTTAAGCCAATAATTTCTAGCTCCCAAAGATTCTACCAAAATAAAAGCGAAATCCCCAATTTTAAGAAAGAACTTACCATGACCAATGTTGAAATGAAGAAGGAATGGTAAAAACGAAGCTTTAGAGGCTGGTCAATCCCAGGTGGCAGATCTGATTTGAAAAAGTCATAACAAACTGCCCACAAAAACACTACTGGTAATAAAACAGGAGAGAAGAAAATTATTCCTGTTATTGCTAAAGTTGTATAAACGAATGCCATTTCACCTCAGTGAAAGTTTTGAACTCTCCAAACCAAAAAACAAAACCCCAAACAAAAAAAACTCTCCCTGGCCTTGTTTCTCCAGTGTTTCTGAGGTGTCTAAACACTCAGATCGTAAGCAGAAATAAAACGATTACTGTTGCAATAGTCTAATTTTCTCCACCCTTCTTTTCTTTTGCTAATGATCCTATTGGCAACACTTCCTTATACAAAAAAAAAATATATATTGGCAAGCAGTTACCATTTACAAAAAGAAAGAAATTCAGTGTATGTAGATTAGATATTATAGTGAGTTCTTCACTAAAAATGAGATATGAATATTCAGAGGGACCCTTTGAATCTCATGACTGCCTGTGTTTTATTTTAAATTTATTATGGATGGACATTCCTGTTGTAGAGGTGAAATTTTAGAGATACTGGACTACTTGCTGTATGTTTTTTTCTGAGAACAAAAATATTTAAATCCCCACTTTTTGCTCAACTTGTTGCACTCTGGGGTGCAGAGAAATTTTCCTATTTTAAATGTGGCTTAGGTAAGAGCACAGTTGTTTGGTGTATAACTTGTGATAGGATTTTGCAGAAAGATTTGCTCAGTTATCTCGTGTGATGTATGTCTACATTAGAGTAGGCGAGAAGGGAGATGTTATGCATAGATACGGTGCTTTATACTGCAATAGGAGCCCAGAGAATCACTGTAAAATCTGTGCTGGACAGCACAATTCTTAACTTATATTGAAATCTCTCCAGATGTATAATGGTGTCTTTCTAGATTCCAGCCACTATTGTTTCTGGTAAAAACTTTTCACTAATTAAACCCTAAGAATTTTATATTCATTTTATATTTATCCATATTCATTCACAATTTTTTAATTATTTAATGTGGAGGCATTAAGAATGCATATGTATTAGTGGGGGATGATTAACACTGGTGGCAGTTGTTTATAATTATTCTTTTCTGTATGCTTCATTTCAGAATTTCATTTTCCAACAACTTTAAAGCTTTTCGTAAACTATTTTTTTCAGATTAAACTTTTGGTTTAAAAAAAAAAAAAAATCCGTCCTGAGATCTCAATTAGCCCTTAGCTTCATTAGTTCGATATGAAAAACAAAATAATCCTGGCAGCTGACTTGCACAATTTTAGCTCGTGGAGATGACGCTGCCTGGGGTAAAGCGATGTAAACCTGCACTGTTTGTGAAACGACCAAAGCCACGGCCGTTCACCATAAGAGCTTTTTCTTCGCTGAGATTGTTGAGTTACTTATGGTTTAAGAAAAAGAAAACTTTTTCATAGTTTCTCTCTTTCCTTTGTTTTCCTTTTATAGTATGGAGTGTATAATATATAGTGTAACAAGCTCCCTAGCCAGCCATTCTCTAATTTTAACTACAACAGCCTTGTTTCCCTTACATGCATCACAAATGTAGTCTTCTAAGTATCAGATTGTGTAGAGTTGAAACCACATCCAGATACCCAGGGTCAGGGGTTATTCAGCCCTGAATTTACCAACTTCTGTACATAAGGCTCAGTCTGTAATGCAGCAGGGTATCGTCGTCCTCCTGAGGTTTTAGGCAACCGGTTCTCTTGAATAGTTCAATACAGCGAGACATCGTAGCACAGCCTGTGTTTTATTTGTTTTGCAATGTAATGCCAGCAAAATGGTAGACTGTAACAGTTTTTACTAAGTGCTTATGTCTGGTGTCTGTGCCACCAATCAAAATATCCCCCAATAAGTTAAAACATAGAGATCAGCCTTGAATATGGTTGTCAGGTGGTTTTGCCAATTCTTTATGCTCAAATCCTCAGAGAAGCAATATTAGCAATATTCTGTCCTCTCAAAAGAATCTCTAATCAAAAAGAGAACTGAGCTACGTAAAGCACTTATTGCTGTGAGGACAGTATCACAGTATTAAAAACAACCAATAATTAAATGATATTGTGTTTGGAATGGTTTAGTTCAGATTGTGAAAGCTCCATAGTGTTACTAAGACAATCCTTTTTCTTTAGCCTAAAGTCTGTGTTAGAAACTAATAAACAGGAAAACATGCTGAAAAAAAACTGATACTTTCTGAATTAGTGTTGCTGGAGTTTGATATGTTTAATATATTAGTTTATGAATACAGAATTGACAGATAATTGAGTAAATTCTGCTCATTTTCACATCAGTGGACTGCTATGTAGGTAACCATCTCTGCAATTCATTCTTTTCTTATTTTTTCATCATTTTTATAATGATAAACTATGGGAAGGTTAGGTACTATGACAAGACCTATTCATGGAAATATGATCTTTGTCGGTATTTTGTCATTTGTAGTTCCCCATACACACACAGGCTTAAACTGCTGGGTTTTGTAGAGCCTGCCTAGAGGTGAATTCACCAGCTCTCCATGTGGATTGAAAAATGCCTAAAGCTCATCAACCTCCCATCAACTTCACCATTCATCAGTTTAAGCAGTAGGCAGCTTGCAAATCAAATGTTGATAAAAGTGTCAGGATGTTTGGTGCTAATGAGTTATATCAATGTCGGGTGTTGCTGGTTTTGCTGTAATGTCTTTTTCTCAATATTGCAAAACATTTCAGTTCTGATTATAGGCTGTGTTAGGAAACAGGTGACTACTACAGCTACAGTGCATCATACAGGAAATACTACAAGGCTCACCTGAAGTAGCCAGGTAGAACCAGTGAAGTTTTGATTCAGTCAAGTGTAGCCAGCTTTAATGGCTACCTGGAACTCAGAAAGCTAAGAAAACAGGAAAACAACAATGCATTCCAAAGAAAAAGAATTAAGAAATAATAGCTGGTAGATACTTTCCTTCCTATTTATTTATTTTGAACTGGTATATTTAAAAATCGAAAGCTCCTGTACAGCTTTCCTTGCTTTGCTCTGTAGCGCAATTTAACCATATTTCAGTTTTACTAGCCAGGGCAGGTATGAACTTCCCATCCTTCACATTTCTGCATTTCCATAAACAAATGGCTCATCCCTGTTCATAGCTGTATGCCTTAGGCTTCAATATCTCCTGTGCAGGCACAGTAAGAAGAAACTTTTAGAAATCACAGCCTCGTAAGTGCTCTGGGATGCAGTTTTTAGGGAAGGTGCTGTACATTTCCTGGGTTTATCTCCAGCACTCAGCCTGTCTCCCACCTGCCTCCCACCTGCCTTTCAGAGTCCTCCTTTTCTGTTATCTCCATTTCCCCATCGCAGTGCATACTCACTCCTTATGCATTTTGCTCTTACTCATCACTGAAAGCCATCTTCCATTTAGGCTCCTGTGCATCTTTATTTTAACCTTTCCTTTCTTCCTCTTAGCTCTACAGCTTCCAGGATTTTGCTTATTTATTTCAGCACCAGTATCCTGCACAGAATAGGTATCAAAGGCACGCACAGTATTGCATGACCTATTATATATAGTGAATGTTTATTCAGAGTATTTTCATGTTGCCAGCTTATTTGCCAAAATAGTTGTTGCTTCATTTTGGCTTTTAACTAGATTGGTGCAAAGAGCCATTTTTAGGACAGCCACGCTGTCTGTAAGAACTGGAATTGTAGATGTCTCTAATTCACCCGTGGGACCTGGCTGGTTTGGAGCAGCTAATGCCACTTAAAAATTGGGGTGCCTTGAGATATGTTGTGTTCTTAAACCTACAGCTCTAGTGTGTATGTAACAACACGTTCTGTAGAAATATTTGAATCTAAAGCACTGAATGACCTTTTGCAATGCCGTTTGGGTATTCATACTCAGTGCCTAGAGATGTTTGCCACTTTGCTGGCATTTGAAACTCAGCTGAGTGCTGACATCTGCTGAGAGGAATTTACAACAGATTTTTTTTCTTTTTTTAACACTTCATCTTTTTATAATACAGAATTGTTCAAATGGAATCAAGACTTCTCAGCTTCACCAAACTTTCCCTCATTTCATAAGTTTTGAGCTCCTGGCACTGTTGTTGACTCCTTTTATTTGGGATGTGCTGCCTTTGGGCCAAAATCTAGAGGCCCGCCATAAAAATGTGGATCACATCCACATTATTTCAGGTTAACACCTTTATTATTGCTGTTGTTGTTTTAATTCACATAACTTCTAATCGTGACCACATGGATTGTCTAAGAAAATATAAATCGTAGATATTACATGTATTATAGCTTAGCTTGCCTATCTGCTGCTCTCTGTCTTTGAAAGCAGTAGGTTTTTTTAGCACATGTTTATGTGATGTGCTGTATCTCTGTGGGATTTATCTGTTGGCATCTAAGATCTTAAAATATCATTTATTTATCTCTAGGTCAGGCCATGCAGGATGTCACAGAAAAGGACACAAGAATGGTATGATAAATATTCATCACAACTAAGAATCTTGGTGCACATCACCCAGTATCAGTGTTTCTTCCATTACTGTATCCTGCTGTCTGCTTCAGAAAGTGCAGGCCTAGAGTTAATAGAGGTTTTTTTGTATAGTGACTGATACTAATGTATACTCATGTATATCTACAGCTATGTATAAAATGTATATGCATGATCTGTTTTTAATAGAAATGCTATATTCCTACATCAGTATAGTTTTGCAGCATCTGAGTTTCAGATCGAACCCTTTTCCCAATACACATTTTTCTGTCTTTCTTTTATGTGTGTGCTCAAGTCTTTCCATCTATATTCGCTCCTCTCTGCCTTTCAAGCTTGCCTCACATTCAGCTTGCATCGAATTTGGACCTTTATAAAACACTGACCATGGTCAGTATATGTTTACCCCATTGATTCATGCCCTGGTACACTAAGCCCCAAGCTGTTCTTAAATCACAGTTTATGCATTAATAGTATCAGAAGTTTATTAAATCAAACTGCACTGCAAAAAAACTTTTCTTGGAGGACCAGAGCATTTATGTGTACAACAGAAACCTCTGATAAGGAGGTAGAAGAAAGAAAAGTTCACCTGATTATCACAAATAAAAATTAAACAAAAGCAATCACCAAATCAGGTGCTCAGGTAAAAGATGGTCCAATGCCAAAATTTCAAAGATGATTTAAGAAAAATGAAATATGAAGGTTTCTTGAATTTTTTTCAACCAGTAAGAAAGGAAAGGCTGAAGTAGAGTTTTATATCGATTTTAAAAATTCTACTATCATTTGTAGGCCTTTATTTGCAGTCTTAAATGATGTTATCCTACCATAATTAGCTAAGAAAATTATGCCATGAAATCCCTGTTCCAGATGACACCAGGTCACTTTTATACCGTGATCCTCTAATCGTTTCTTGTACAGCAGTGCATCATCTCTAAGCACATCAAATTCACAGCTCAAAATGAAAGTTTCAGGAAGTTGAGCAATAACAGTATCTTCAGCTAGTAGCGGTGAAAAAAACGGCTCCAACATAGGCTTGGCTAATCTATAGAGATCTTCTGAGAACTGGTTTTCTTTTCTTTGTTGGTAGTCTTTTGGTTTAAAATCTTCAGGGATGTTGTCAGGATTCAGCCACTCCTTGTACTTCAATTCCAAATCTCTTGGAATATGAGCACTTTTCAAGACCTCATCTAAGACTGATTGATCTTTATTGAGATACTTCAAACCAAGAGCCACTGTTCGTTTCTTCAGCAAAACAGGGACTCCCCTGTTCTGCTCATAAGAAGGCAAATTAAAGCTCACAGCCTGGAGAAAAGGATAGATCAGGATTTGGGCTCTCAGCTTTGGGAGATCTTTTCTGTTGGTCATTGCTTGGGCAACAGCAGCAGCAATTGTACCTCCACTGCTGTCACCACAGGTGATAACACGAGCAGGATCTACTCCATAATCTTCTGCAATCCTCATAAAATGTACGGTGGCAGCGAGACAGTCCTCAAACTGAGTTGGAAATGGGTACTCAGGAGCTAAGCGATACCTAAATATGAGTGAAAGGCTTTTAGCATAGTCAAATCTAGTGAACTGTCCTATTGGCATCTTTTCATTCGTACACTTTCCTGAAGATAGGAAGTATTCTGACACCAATATAATTTTGTTACTGAAATTATGATTATGTATGTTGACCTAGCTGCTGCAATTGCTATTGTTTAGAGGAGTTTTGGTACTTTTTTTCTGTAATTGTAGAATACATTCTTTAATTATTCATCTTTTAGATGACTGAAGGCATTTACTGAGTTATTCTGGAATTAGATGGCAAGTCGTGGATGTATGAATCAGTTCATCTGTTCTATCTGTTCTAGATAGAAATTGAAACAAAAATTCCCCCAAAATATTAGACACTAAATGCTTAAAAATATGTATAATGACAATATGAAAGTGGTTGCTTTCTTTTTACAAACACAGTCAGTAAAAGCCAGTGACTCTTAACACTGTGATGATCTGAAAGACAACTACTACAATATCCAGAATAAATTGATTACCTACATCCAGGCTCTACGTTATAACTCTTAATCCAATTCCAAGACAAAAAAAACCCTGAACTCTTAAAAATTGATTCTCTGAGAAGTCCATTACAGTTCATCAGAATAACTTTTAAAATGTTGCCATAGAGGTTTTTTGTATAGTGACTGATATTAATGTATATTTATGTATATCTACAGCTATGTATAAAATGTATATGCATGATCTATTTTTAATAGAAATATTATATTCCTACATCAGTATAGTTTTGCAGCATCTGAGTTTCAGATCGAGCCCTTTTCCCAATACACATTATCTCCTGTTGATTGCGAGCTAATTGTGGAATCTGGGTGGATTTGATGGTTTTGAGGTGAGTTTTTCAGAACTACCACCACACTGAGTGCTTGAGCAACTCTGTTTCAACAGAAGTGGTTATACTTCAAACACAATGTTTGCTTTCTGCTTAGCGCGCTTTGGATATGGCTTTCGGAAACAAGCATTCTCATCTCCTACAGTTGCTACAAATTATAAAATTATTATAATGGATTTGGAAATAAGCAAGTGAGGATTAGCTGAGTAATTCTTTCTAAGTAATTAGTGCTAGTGAAACACAAGTGATCACTAACTGTTAAGTGTTCTGTGCAATGTTTGCAATGAATCTGGTTTGCCCTGATGAAGCATTGAAGACTTGTAGACCTAGAAATGACACAAATGTCCATCACACTATGGCTGCACTGAGTCCACTTACCCAACAGACACAAACACTGAATTGCTCTTTTTAGTGAAATAGCGGCATGTTCTTTCATAGGCCCCTGTAAAACAAAATATTGCAATGGAATTGTAACTCACTTTGAAAATAGTTAAAATATTCTGAAATTCTTAGCTCTGTGAATAAGGCTACTCTGTGACTCTCTTCTTGTCAGCATGGTGCAAACTAGATATTGCTCACAGTTCCATTAGTGTCTATGGGAAATCTCGAATTCATACTTCTGCGTTTTCTAATCAGCTTTGTGAAAAGCTAACAAAAAGCACCATTGCTGCCACAAGTAAAGAAACACTGAAGCTGACAAGTTATTAAAAAGGGCTGTCAAGTATTAGCACAATGTATTTTCTCATGCCTGAGACACCGCCTAGTCTCTCACCCCTTTCCATTTCAAAATACAGTTTTTGTCCTGGTGAATGCAACAGTGTTCAGGTGTATACACAAGCTTACAGACATATGGACACAAACTCAGTTCTTTAAGAAAAAAATTACAGTGAGATATTTTCAACATTTGCATACGCAGCAGAGAATAAAAGCAGAAAAATGGTATTTTTCCTAGATTACATTTAGTAAGGCACCATATTAAATATATGTAAATGAAATTATTCTGCCATCCTAAGGTAAATTTTATTGTTTATAATTTTTAACCTATTATTTGCTCCGGTCATTTAAGAGATACCGTGGCAAGTCAGCAATTATATAGGATTTGTAATTATAACTCTTGTTTAAATTTCTTACGAATGCTTCCAAATTGTCCAACTCCTCCATGAAAATAAAGGACTCCTCTTCTTCGGACAGTGGTTGGTGTTTTTGGCTGGTAAATTCTTACTTCAATCTTATCAAACCTCAAGTCCTTGATTAAAAGGTGATTGTCTTTTAATGGTGGTATTCCATCCATTACAGTCCTGAGGAAATGGACTTCTGATGAGA
Organism: Nothocercus julius; assembly: GCA_013398735.1. NCBI lineage: Eukaryota > Metazoa > Chordata > Aves > Tinamiformes > Tinamidae > Nothocercus > Nothocercus julius. The sequence continues at coordinate 1,271,452 of VZSV01000192.1, read as the reverse complement.
TACCTAATTTTTCTAAAAATTTTGCCTGTTAATGAAGGGAAAGAAACCATAAATTAGTGCAACTTCCATTGTACCTGGAGAATGATCATGGAAAACATACTTTTCCATGATTAACTTTACCTTTGTCTCCCGCTGGTTCTGACAACAGAGTGGACAGTTAGATGGTGACGTGGATCCATCTTCATTGTAATGTCATCCCTACCAGTGTTTGAAATTTAAAGAGAGTAGATTGACAGGAACGACTGAACTTATCTTCTGTAGCTCCCAGAGGAGAACCTTCTGCCCTGTTTCCATGCTTCTCTGAAAGCAAGAGCTGAGAACTGGGCTGAGAGTCTCTCACAGAGGTACTATTAAGGCTCCTTGATACTATCTTGCTTCAGTAAGAGCCGAATCTATTGTGAAATCAGTAGCAAACTGAATAAAATAGGGCAGTAGGTGGCTGCTAAAGGAGTACTCTAAGCTAGAAGTGATAGAGTTGGCAGATGTAGAGCCTGGATGTACTAATCAATTTATTCTGCAGACTGTAGCAGTTAGTTTTTGATCATCACAGTCATTGCCTACAGGCTGAATTTGGATCATAACTACTCAGGAAAACCAAAATGTATTCCAGTCTTAGCCAGTTGGTCTCTTCCATACTAAAATTATTTTCAAAGTCAGAATGTGGACGTGTCTAGTAAAATCTTGCCATAGTCTTGATAGTGTCTAGACACATAGATACTCCAGGTGCATGTCCAGGCAAAGGATCAGAACCTGCAGCAAATTATGTATCACAATACCTGTGGGAGGGATGTGATAGAGCTGTGCTAACCAGATCTTAGGGTCCCGTGACCTTTCTGCAGGTAAAGGTGCAGAAGTCTGTCATGAACACCTTACAACTCACTTGCATTGCACTTTGTGCCAGCCCGTCTCTCTAAACCACCCCTGCAAAACACTGGATACAGGAAGTTTGCAGAATTCTTTAGCACAGCAGGTAATATAATCTCAGCAGTGTTCACAGCTTGGCTGTTCAAAGCTAGTTCAGCCACAATTCTCCTGGCTGTTGTTCAGCTTTACTGATTTTTTTTTTCTTAATAAAGGATAGGCTGATTTTTCCCTGAAGAAATTTTCAACCAGACATGACTTGTTTTATTTAGATACTTTCTCATAAGCAGATACAGACCATTCTTGATAGAATTTATTAGATTTGGCACAGATTCTAAGCTACTTGAAACTGGTTGGTCTCCAGTGACTTCACATGCATCTTTTGTCTAATCTGAACACCAGATTTATGTGGCTTTCCCTACAGTTTTTACATTATGGGTCATTGTTCCCTGAAAGGACCCAGCTGCTTTGGCATAAGTAATTGGTCTGACAGCAATACCCAGACTTTAAATGCACTTTTACTTTTGTATAATTATACATTACTACATTAATCTTCCTATTCCTCTGAGATGATACATTAATTTTCCTTGGCCTCCCAGTAGCCAACAGAAAAGATACAAAATGATAAGATCAGAAGTTGAAAACTGCATTAGTACCAGTGAGTTTCTAAATTCTGCAGCTTGGCCTTTCATGTAGGAATTACGCAGAAATAAACTTTTTCTGATGGATATAGTGAAGCTATTAAAGGACGTTCATACAGTGTTTTGAAAATGCCACGCAGACCTACACTGTACATGTACCATGTAGATGGCAAGAAAACATAATTTCACTTCTATCCTTATCCTATTTTATTGCATTACTTTACTGTCATATCAGTGTTCAGACCTGGGTGAGAAACTTTTCAAGAGACAAGATGACTCATGCCCTTGGGAACTTACTATCTGACTTCAGCCAAAACTTAATAAGCAATGCAGCAGGGGAAGGGAGGAAGAAATAATAACCAAATAACAGCAAAATGGAGTGAAACATAGTACACAACCCAAAGACACTGAAGATTATTTTTATAATTTCAAAAGCTAAAAGAAAAAAGCATTTAATTTAGCTGTCAAAGAAAATCAAGTAAGAAAAACAAAGCATTTGAAATATAACAAGGCGCAACAATAGAGAGGAGGTTTTAATCACGTGTACAAACTCTAAAAGGGGAGTCATAGAGATGCATTGAAAAGTAAAAGACCACCAGTGTGACTGTTGTCTTTTAGATGGCTCAGAAGTAGAGGAATATAGTTGTAAAAGAGAATTGAGAAGAAATGCACACATCATTTATTTACTCCTTCTCCAAATAAGCACAGGTTTGTGCAGACAAGAGGCTCTGAATACTGCAGTGCAATTTTTTCTTAAGCCTTCCAACACTGAGACAATAGGATTAAAAAGCTGAAACTTCAGACATCAAAAGAAAAGAAGAAAAAAAAAGGGGGGCGTATTATACTGTCTGCAAAATTTTATATTTCAATGTTGTTCCCTTTTATGCCCCACTAATACCCTATTATGCTCTAATAAATCAAGCTGAATATTTGAAGTATATTTAAATATTGATTGTAAAAAAAAAAAAAAAAGCAAAAACATCTATCAGCAATTAAGTTAAAAGTACAGCTTCAAGCAAGGTTTACTTACCAGACCAAAACCAAAATTCATGATATAATGGAAAATGTAAAGCTTTTTGCGATCAATAAATCCAGGAGGGATTTCTGCCTTGGGGTGTTCACAGTAGAATGCTCCTGCCACTAAGACAGTCAAAACAACAAGAAAAATTGCTAAGAGAACTTCCATCTCACCACCCTGTTAAGAGTGAAATGGAAGAACCAGCTGTGACTACCTTATACCTCTCACTTTGAAGTAATTCTGCAGGTAAAGGCGTAGGATTAGCAATCTCTTCATATCCCGTCATCTAGCTTTTAAAAATACCCATAGGAAGATGAAAACATATGGCAATCAAACATACAATTAACTAGACTAGTAGCAATTAGTCATAGGCGAGGCTTGCACAAGCAGTTTTTCATAGTTACGTTTAAAGGGTTTTGATTCTGTGCCCGTCACTATGGAACCAGAGCTTGACAGTATCTGTAGCATCAGTGTTATGAGTAGACACAAACCTGTTATGTCTCTCTTGTTTTCTTGAATGCAATGAAGTCCCTATTATTTTTTAGTTCTTGTGGAACAGGATTCCTTGGTAATCATCTTCAGAGCTGCTCAATTTCTTGATTTATTTTGCTCCTTCACCTTACTTCTCCAGACTTCTAGTGAATCAAGATTTTCATCTCGCAGAAACAGCTCTTAACCTTTTATTCAGTCATATGAAATTGTGTTGAATTATATACTGCCTCCCTCTGTTGTTAGCTATGGAACCAATAAGAAGGCATTTAGTAGGATATTTTGGGTGTCTCGAATTTATGTATATCCTAAAATACATATATATGCATGCATACACAGACATATACACCTCAATATGAAAATATTTCCCTGTGTGAAAATAGGGAAATTTTTCAGATTTCTTGATTGTCTGGTTTTAGAATGTAGTTTTTTTGAGGCAAGGACGGAATTTTCAGTTGTTTTTTGTATAGCACCATTATGATTTGTTACTATGAGCCTTCAAACTGTACTGCACTATTGCTAAAATAATAATGGAACTGCTGACGACAAACCCAGAGGATAAAAATTCACAGATATCTCAGTTGCTACAGTTTGACTGAGTTTATTTCTAACAGCATAATTGCTGAAAAGTGTAGCTGTGGTTATATAACACTACATAACAGTATTATCAGATGTGGATTTATTCCACTGAAGTCAACAGCATTAGGCTGGTTTATATTAGCTTTGGGTTGGAGTCTTACATGAAGAGATGGATTGCACGTGGCAGATTCACAGAATCACAGAATGGTTGAGGTTGGAAGGGACCCCTAGAGATCACCTAGTCCAAGTCCCTGCTCCAGCAGGGACACCCAGAGCAGGTGGCACAGGGTGGCACCCAGGCAGGTTTGAAGATCTCCAGAGCAGGAAACTCCACAGCTTCCCTGGGCAGCCTCTTCCACTGCTCTGTCACAGTAAAGAGGTTCTTCCTCACATGGAGATGGAACTTCTTGTGTTTTAATTTGTACCCTTTACTCCTTGTCCTGTCACTGGCCACCACTGAGAAGAGTTTGGCCCCATCCTCTCTACATTCTCCCCTCAGGTATTTACATATATTGATCAGATCCTCTCTCAATCTTCTCTTCTTCAGGCTAACCAGGCCCAGCTCACTTAGTCTTTTTTCAAAAGATAGATGTTCCATTCCCTTAATCGTCTTTATCGCTCTATGATGAACCCTTTCTAGAAGTTCCACATCCTCCTTGTGCTGGGGAGCCCCGAACTGCACCCAATACTCTAGGTGTGGCCTCACCAGAGCTGAGTAGAGGGGCAGGATCCTCTCCCTGGACCTGCTGGCAACTCTTCTCCTGATGCAGCCAGGATCCCATTGGCCTTCTTGGCCACGAGGGCACTGCTGCCTCATGGTCAACTTGTTTCAACCAGGACTCCCAAATCCCTCTCCACGGAGTTGCTTTCCAGCAGGTCAACCCCTATATATATATATGTATATAAACAATATACAACTGCTATGTATTAAGAGGTAATTATAAGTAATATATATAATATGTAGTACATAAAAAATGAATTTCTGATAAGGATTAAAGATAAAAAGTAGTCAAAGGAAAATTGTGTCCAGGCTGTTTCCAAGTTAGATTGGATCCTAATTGTATCTGTCTTTTACAGACAGCCAACACAATATTTATCTGGTACCTAGGCTTGACCAGAGCACTCAAGGGATTTTAAATGTTGACTAGTCTCAGTGCTTCTACAGATGTGAGTTTCACAGAGTAATTTAGCATTTATGTGTAAAGCTGGAAGCAAACACAAGTGGCCCATTCCCAGTGACTCCCATCTTTGTAATCATCTTGGCTTCTAACATTGTGCTTGCACCATGATTGCCCTTTAGGATGCAACTTGATTAACCTACTGATTTTGCATACTGTTCTGCAGTTACATCTTTGCAGCTGGTTAGTTCTGTTGGATGCAGTCTGAAGTGTCTTTGCTGCTCCTTCATGACTTCTCTCCAGCAGGTGAAAATGTGAAACGTTGGCTTCTCCCCCAACTCCAGCCTCTTGATTGAGCGTTGGGATGCTGCAGTGTCTGTCTTCTCAGGATTACGTTACTTACTGGTGTGGCTATAGGCACAAATAAGGACATGGAATGTGTACAGTATGTGCTTTCATCTGGCTGATGGAAAGAAACCTGGACTCAATATTTTCCCTTCTGGTAACATTGACTAGGCTTTAGCAGCCCATGCTGGTGAACTTCAGCATCTCTGCCTCACCTCTGCAACAACATTATTTCCTTTTCATTTGTCACACAAGGGCTATGATGAACAGAGGTATATATCTTAAAATAAAACTTAAGCTCAGAGAATGTGAAAACTCCAGGGTGCACAACTCAACCTGTATTAGAAACAAGACCTCAGAGTTAACTCCCAACTCTAAAGAACATTGTTTATTTGTATAGGATAAACAAGAAGGAACTTCATTTTGAAGCTTGGCAGTATGTTATCCAGAAGCTGATCTGATGTTCTGCTCCTTCTTTTCAAACTTTTCTTCCTTTTATTCCATAACCTTTCAGAGATTATTCTTTCCCAATAGCTCCTTTCCCTTGCCTGAAGGTTATTCCTGTCTGAGTATGAAATCAGGTTCCTTTTTGTTTATTTTTGCTTATGACATTGATACGGTGTCCCAGCTTGATAAGGTATAAGGTGAAAGGCAAGTTGCCTGGTAATTGGGACACTCTCTTGGGAAATAGAGTTCAAACCCATCAAGACTGAGGTGCACACAAAATCTGCCTTTGTCACAATGCAGATGCGAAGATTGGGAAATAATGTTACACGGAGCAGGGTTGCAGCTGCCTGCTTTAGCACTTAATAGTGAAAGTAATTAATCAGCTTTGTGCTAGACTTCATGCTTTCCTAATGAGTTAGGTGTGGTCTAGATGTGCACATCAGTGATTTAGGCAGAGTCCTGACACTTGTGACTGATTCCTTTGCTCTAAGGGTCTTGTTTTCTTGCTGTTTATATGCCCTCCAAATCTTTTTGGTGCCAGTCCCTCTGGTAGCCAATTTACCAAGAGCTGCCAGGACTTGGGCTCTTTGGGACATGGTGAGTAGTTCCCATATTTCAGCATGCCACCACCACCCCGCCAGCACTCAGAGCTTCCACGTAGTCCTTCTGTACAGGGGTGTGGACCTCAGCAGTAAAGGAACTTGCTTGCCGAAGAAGTGGATTGCTTTGATTTGGGCACTGCAGTTGCAAGGAGTTGCCCTCGGGTTTTACAAATGCAGGCTCAGCAGTTTGCAGGCTTGTTTGAGTCGCAGGCTTGGGACACATTCCCTAAACAACCTCTCATTGACATGTTCCTTTTCTCTCACTTCTGTCTTTCTACTTACTCTCCTACCGTCTAGAAGAGACCAGAGGAGCTGGCAAAACCCCAGTGCCTCCTGTCCCAGGAAGTTCCTTATTTATTTCCAGTGACAAGCTAAATGTCAGAGGCTGAAACCTTTTTCATCAGTCCTGGTGTGGCACCCACAACCTCTTTTACTGCTGGAGACCGCACATGATAAAGGTGAGAAAGATGGAGACAACTGAGCAGCTATGGGATATTTCCTATGTGAATCTTCAGGTGGTGGACAGTAACTCGACCTGTCTCTGTGTCATGGTGCTCCCAGGGGACAACCAGGTTCTTCTCTGCCTGGTCTCAGACTATGAGGTAGGTATGAAGAGATGCCTGGATATGGGTGCTGGAGATCTCTGAGCTTGAGAAAGGTGCAGCTTGGCCTGAGTAGCTGCTGAGTTATATGGAGTGTGGAGCCATCTGGTGCTTGAAATCGAACTGAACCAGCCTGCAGAGGACAAGCCCTGAGCAACACGCCCAGGATGCCCCTACAGAGAGGCAGTATCTGTTAATGGCTCATTATATGCAGCAACTTCTCAGTGCACGCTTGCATTTGTGTATATTGCTTTGTAAGCGTGAGTGCTTGTACAGAGACCTCCGTGTTCATAACCCTGTAGGCAGACTGAGAGGCTGTGTCTGCTCGTAAGCGCTTGACTGTAACTCAGCGAATGTGCAGGCAAGGAGATGGATGTGCTGCCAGGAAGTATCTAGGTAAAGCAGCAAAACAGATTTCAAAATTCAGCACCTCTGTTGATCACCAGTGGGGCTGCTTTACAGGGAACCCATCATTTAGGGCCAATAAAGGTGAGCAGCTCCCAGAAGCATTTTCTCAGCTCAGTTAGTGCTGGCAAGCAGAGAGGAGATGGAGAGGCAATTGTACAGTACTCTATATAAGGATATTTAAGAGGTTTCCCAGAGCCGCTAAGTTACTTGCATGATATTTGCCAGTGGCAAAAGGCTATTGCAAAAGTTAATTATTAGTTGCTCTGTAGTTTCAAAATGCTGAAAGGATATAAAGGATTAAGAATGTTACAATGTAATGCAAGAGGCTGCAGTTGGTGTTAGTCAATACCATTATTCCATAATTTTGTTGATACTGTTTCTTGCACAGATAGGGTACAAAACTAGGACAGAGCTTCCCAAGTGGATCACAAGATATAAAGCCTGCTCTTCCAAGCCTGTGAGCTATTTTCAAACATCTTAGGAAACTTGCTAAGGCGGAATTAGGGGCACAGATGGTCATTACAAAAGGTCATGAGTAAAAGTATATGATTCATGAATGATATGGAAAATCAAGGAGTGCTACTTCTTTTGCTGTTTTGTTTGTTTGTTTGTTTGTTTCATTTTCTACATATTCATGGTATAGCTGATAGTATCATATAGCTCCATCAAAGAGTCTTGAGAGTGAACTGAATTGAGGAGTGGATAATGTCTTCGGGGAATGGCACAGGAAGGGATCAGCACGTGCAGGATTTTCACGCATGAACATGTAAACTGGCTGCTAGAGAAAGAAATGCTGGCCAGAATAGCATGCTAAGCAACCAGAGGAGGAAGGAAGACGATACAAAAATGGTACGTGAAAAAAAGATCAAAATTTTACTAGTTTGATGGTGTTGAAAAGAATCTCAAGCTTTTTGATGAAAAATGACACATAAGTGGTATTTAATGGGGAAGTTACGTGAACAAAATAGCATGGAGAATTGGGGTTTTATCTGAGTGTGAGTAGTACCACATAACCGGAGGTTTGACAGCTAACTTGAGCCAGCTTGCTCATATGCAACTAATAGTATAATGGTAGCAGAATGGACTTTGGTGTGAATTAACTGCTCAGATGCGATGCAGCTTTTTGCATAGATTTTATAGAAGATACTGACTTACTCACTGCTGCTTTAGCTTCTTCTACAGACATCTAAGTTCATTTACCAGCCCTCACCTTGAGGTCACAAACCAAAATGAATTCTGAATTTCAGGTTATATCACCAAAGCAAATCCTGTAATCCCTAAGCAGTTGGAGCATCTTGAGCTTTATCATATTATTTACTCTTAGAAGTATTTTTTTTTACTCACATATCTGAAATAGGAAGAATGAAACAAAATGAAACAAATATTCAACAGAGCATGAAGATATTTCATTTTGCTGAGAGAGGTGGGAGAACAAGAATTCACAAGTATTTACATGTTGCTCCACTGATTTATAACTTTTAACTTGTTCCCACATTAAATTTATATGGTGACAATGCTAAGGATTTTACCCACAATTGTCTTCTTACTCACAGCTGGACTGGCAGAGAGTGAAGATATATACTGACCTGTTTCCTCGCTGCACGTGCATAGATATCACAAATGCAAGATGACAAAATAGCAATGTTGAAACAGTTTGCAAATCTTAGGCATTGCATGGCCAGCTATTTTGACATGCTAGGGCACTTACCCTGGCCTCGGTGTTTAGTAAATGTGGTTCTGTCCTAATGAGCAAGTTAAAAACTGAACTTTTTGTTTGTTTGTTCATTTGTTTGTTTCCTTCATGCTTTGGACATTAGCAAAAAAATATTTTTAGCAGCTGCAGTGTTCTTTCTGTATTTTTGCCTCAAATTCTGAGCAAAGGAAACAAGTTGAATATTTAACAGATTACAAAAAGCTACAAAGCACTGTGTTTCTCTCTTCTCAGAACACAACCCAGTATTTTACAGAAGAGAACGTTATAGCTTGTTTAGAGGACACTCAGTTATGTTTGTGCCATTTGTTTAAGTTCTCCCTCCCTCCTCCTGCATTGCCAGTCTCAGATACTCGTGTACTCGTACTATCATACTGATTTTGTATGCATAATATGAACATGTGAGTGCACATTGCTGATTATTCATATATTGCATGATTTTAAAAGCATCTGGCTATATTAATAATTTGGGGTGTTTTTTTTGAACATATCTTAGTAACAGAGGAAGAGCGCAAAATTATCTCAACAGGAAAATGAGGATTCCGAAGTTATGGGTTGGGGGAAAAAAGAAAGAAAAAATGTACATTGTGCTCCCATTTAATATCAATTAAATATCACGCTGCCATAATTTAGTATTTTCTTGCCTAGATTCAAATTTATAGACAGTGAATATGATAAATATCACTGAAATATGTCCGGTCCACATAACATACTTCACTGTATTCTAGCTGCCTTTTTAATAGCCTTTTAGAAAGTTTACAACATAGTCAACTATCTTATTTGATGATGGAAAAGAGAAAATACTGTAACCAAAAAGCCCCAGGGCACAATGGAAACCTTCTTCAAGGTGGTACCAGGTCACTTTTACATTGTTGTCCTCCAGACGTTTCTTGTACAACAGTCCATCATCTCTGATCACATCATGCTCACAGGTAATTATGCAGGTGTCAGGTAGGTGGCAAACAACTGAATCTTCTGCTAACAGTGGGGAAAATGTTGTCTCAAACACTTCTTTTACTTCTTCGTAGACTTGAGCTACACATGAAGTGGGCAGTGGTGATTTATAGCCCTGTTTAAATTTTTCTGGGATAAGGTCTGGATTTATCCATTTTCCATATTTCAAATTTATACTCTCAGGAACATGAGAACCTGCCAAAAGAGCTTCTTCCAAAGCAGAATCCTTATTCAAGTATTGGAGGATAAAATGTATTAAACGTTTCCGGGACAAGAGGGGAATGAGAGCATTTTTCTGGTAAGAGGGCAGATTAAAATTCAGTGCTTGGAGAAATGGATAGATCATCACCTGGGCACGTATCTTTGGGATATCTGTTCTATTTACCAGTTCTTGGCAAACACTGGTACTAAATGTGGCCCCTGCACTATCCCCACAAATGATAATACGGTCAGAATCCACCCCGTAGTTTTCTGCAGTCTGCAAAAAGTGAACAGTAGCAGTGAGGCAGTCCAAATTTTGGCCTGGGTATTTATGTTCAGGAGCTAAACGGTACCTGGAATGTACAAAGACAGCAATTACTACAAATATATACATTTGTAAAGTGCTTGAATGTGGCATCTCAAATGCATCCACATTCTATATATTTGCAAAAACGTGTATTTGGTTTAAAATCCTGAGTGCTGAAGCAGAGCTGCGCAGCTTCTTCTTCCACATCTGTTGGACCATCAGAGACCATTTTAGCGTAGTTTAACAGAACAGAACAGAACATGGGGTCTTGAGTCCTACAGTTTGATCATCCATCTTTAAAAAGAACCTGTAGCTCATGTAGTTTAAAGAAAACATTATTACACTCTAGATTTATTATTTGTTCTTTATCCCCACAGTCTCCTAAAATAGAGAAACCTGAAATCCGAAAAGCAGCTTATAATTTGTTATGAAAGAACAAAGGCGATCATCTTCATAGTGACAAGAATATAAAACATAAAAATATATCTGTTCTTCAGAAAATTGTTGGCATACATGTTACTTTTCTATGTTTACAAATCAAATATTCAAATCAAATCAAGTATTTCTCATTTCCAACGCTGGGTGGAGCTCACTTACCCGACAGACACAACCACTGAATCGGATTCTCTGGCTATGTACCGGCATACTTTTTCATAGCTTCCTGGGAAACAAATGTTGTCAAGATTATTGCTAATTCTGATACTACAGCCAAGTCCAAGTGAATTTTATATGTGAAGCAGCGATTGGACTGTTGCAGGTATGCCTCCTGAGAAAGCAGCCTATTTCTCTATGTCTAGTTAGGCAGAAATTATGCTATATTAAAAAGTCTAATTTTGCATGTTTTTCGTTATGAGTTGAAATAAGCTTGTTTTGTTATATTTTAAAATATATTGAGTATTCCTTCAACCTTCATTCTGAATTCCCTACGTTTAGAAGCTCTGGCTTACAGGTATTTGCTCAGTGATGTGTTCTACCTTGAGTTACAGATTTCTGAATTTTAAAATATGCAAATGTCTAGTGCCTGTGGAAACAGTATCTCTTAGAACTTTTTAAAATTTTTTTATTTATATTTATATTTAATTATTTGTGATTACTGTTTAATAAATTAAACTGAGTAAAGATAACCTGGCTAATACACATGCATCATTGCCACGCATTTAAAAGTAGCTGCTATAGACCACTCCAAAACTAAGCTTCAAGCATTTCTTAGATTCAGGAGAGTTTTAAAATAAGTAATTAATCATTTTAAGTTATTGTTATAATGTCATAATATATAATATTATAATGTATAATGTTATAATATCAGAATGATCAATTTTTCTTTTTTAGTTTCTTACTGATGCTTCCAAACATCCCACATCCTCCATGGATGAATATGACTGCTCTCCGTTTGCTTGCAGATGGCAATCTTGGGAGGTAAATTCTCACTGGCACCTCATGGAAATGTTGGTCCTTTGTGAAGAGCTTTGGATCCCTGAATGCTGGCAGCCCATCACAAAAGAATCGTATAAATATATGCTCCTTCACGATACCCAAATTTTCTAAGCTCTTTGCCTAGATATAATGGGAGAAATGAGAAATTAGTATAGGAAACCCACATCTGAAGACCGCTTTCCTCTGTTTTTAGAACTGTATCTGTCATTTGACACTCTATAGTATTACCATAGATAACCCTAGTAACTTTGTGATTTCACTTGTAAAAAGTGAAAAAAAAAGGTGAAAGTAAAAATATACATCTCCATGATTAGAGATACAGTTTTATCTGGAAAAAAAAAAAAAAAAAAAAAAAGCTTGTTCCATCTAATGTATTATATGAATACTTTTTAAAATCTCTGTGATCTGGATTTATCACACATATTATCAGGCATTTGCTTAGGTCCCTAAGTTAGGAGTCATGAGGTCCGAGGCTCTCTCTGTAGTCTCTGAAAAGAAAGCAGCATTTCTTGAGGTTATTCCAGCTTCAGCTGTGCTAATTCATACTCTGGAGAAACGTCATCATCTCTGTTAATTATAAAAGGAGGCTGCCTACTTTAGATGCCTCAGTTAAAGTATTTGGGATTAGGTGGGATGAAAGTGTCTAGCATGAGGGTATTCAGTGTACCAGGAGTAAAAGATTCATGCCATTTTGTGTACAAAGTTTTGAACTTAATGATCTTTGGTCCTGAACAGAGGTTGTAACTGATGCATTTCCTGCTAGAGATGACATTTCTCTTCCTATTAAATGGTGACTTAATTGCCTTGGATTTATTACAGTTCATTCTTTTGGAATGATGATAATTATCACAAACTACTTGCCAATTGTATTGTTCACACCTTTTTGAATAACAAGAGTCTCCATGTCCATACTATGTCAGTGCCTCACAAACCAACAGCTTACTATGCTTTGGAAAATCGATCTTCACAATCTTTTGTATCTGGGCTTTGATTTTAATTCATTCACTTTATCTCAGAGACAATACAAGTATTACATAGTAATTTTGCTGCACAAGAATGTTGTCATAGGACAAAGAGCCAGAACTTTCTCAGCTGCAGGATCCCAGCTATCTTATACATGTGAAACCAAAAGCTGTCAAGTCAGTATTTTTTGGTCAGAGGGATGATTCTGGAATGGCTGGAATTAGCAGAACTGCAATATCAAATTTGAAGTGTATTTATTATATTTTGCCTGTACTTTTAACATTCCTGTTTTTTATTGAGCTTGCTGATCACACATTTATGATAATCTTGATGTCAAAGCATTCTTTCTAAATATCATCCTTCCTTTTCTCATTTTAGGGGTTCCTGATGTCCTAGAGGCATCTTCATATACTGGGACAACACTGCCACTGAGTAGAAGGAGGAAATCTGTAACACGTCTTGTTAAAAAACTTCCTCTTGACCAGTAATTACAAAGTAGTTCAGAATGAATAACAATACATTCAAAACCAAAAAGTATGACTATTCCTTACAAGGTCCTAGTAGCTGAAACACATCATATTAGTTAGGCTGTAAAAAGTGTTAAATGTGAGAAAAGAGAGGACCCAAATTATCATGTCAGCATAGTTTTTCTTGTGAAATTATGCCTGTGAAAAGCTACTAACTAGAATGTCTAACTTCTGCCACAACCTCCTTTTATTTTTTGGTGAAAGATTTTAAAATAATTATCAAATCACATGCCAAATAGCAGAAGTTATTCAATTACAGATTTATAGACTTTAAGACTACATTTGGCAGCCTCTTTTTCAGATGCTGCCTTCCTAAATGGAAGTTGGAAATTCTGGAACATATTATAATTGAAGACGGAATACATACTGTTGTAGAGCAACCACATTCACACTTCTACCTGAGATGGGCTCCCTACAAAAATTGCTAAAACCACTCTGTGGTTTCCCAGTTACTGTAGAAACAGGAGCCATGGCAGGGGGGGAGGAAGGGTAAGAAAAATATTATAGGTATATCAAAACTCAGAAAATAGAACAAATAGATTAAAGTGCACTGAGATACAGAAGGCTTCAGTTACTATGACAGAGAACTCTACAGTTAAGTTAACTGATATCCAATGGCCTCCTCTTGTCCACAGGACAGTCATTTCATTATAGAAAGCAAGCAAGTTTTAATTGCAGTGTAAATATGGCAAAACTCAAGAAAAAAAAAAAAGAAAAAAAATGTAAAACCTCCTATAGGCTGTTTTTACACATAGGAATAAAATAGTGCATCAAACTTCGGTCTTTACCTTTCAGTCTGTGTTTGTCACTGTGTGGCTACCATTAAACATAGTTGCAGTATTTAAATGCATACCCTCATAATTCCATCCACGTTTCTCCTTTCCTGAAAACCAAGCTATCCCAGGTTATGATACACTTACCATAATTCCCATCAGAGAATATAGGAAATGATATAAGTAGAGCTTTAAAGGCTGGTCAACTTCAGGAGGAATTTCTGCCTTGAAGTAATCATGATAACTTGCTACCAGTAATATGAAAGCAACTAGAATTCCTGCTATTAATGCCAGAGGATAAAAAAGCTCCATTTTAATTTGGTAAGGATGACTTGTTAGAGAAGTGTTCGACATGGTTCTGTCAATATTTATATCCTCCAGCCTGACTCCTCAGAGAGCTTGTTTGCATACCAAAATTCTCCACCCTCCTCCTACAGATACGGATGCCACATGCTAAAAACACACAAACATCCGGCAATGCCAGCTAGTGCAGCTTCCTTTAGTGGAGTCAAGGAGGGTGGTGTTTATAAGGTTCACACCTGGCTTGTGTCATTATTTTGTCAATCTTGAAATTAACAGAAGTTCCAAATTAAGTGTATTTGTTATCTGATATAACTGTTTTCTGTCTTATAAGCCTGAAGAGCCAAATTAGTGTGTTTTTTCTTTTTTTTTTTTTTTTTCCAGATGTACTAGTTAGGGTAATTAAAACACAACCTTTGTTTATAAGGCCATGGAAATTGGCCATGGGTCTGAAGAATGGTTGGAAGGCGGCTCTTCCTCTTCCTCTTCGGGCAGAGCTTTTGCTTGTGCTGTATTGCTGAGGCTGGCAGGTGGCCACAGCAAGCAGACCAGTCACTCTAAAGCAGATCTAAAGGCATTTTGCTGTTAAAGATGAGTATAGGACGATCAGTGATTTAGAGCTAATCAAATAAATATTCCCTTTAAAATACATTCTAAGGGCTTGCAGACATGGCCATAGAAGAGAAATACTCCTTTTTGTGGGGCATAAGATGGTGCTTTTGGCTGACAAACCTGTATCCATATTCCTTCAGAATGTGGAATCTTGACTAAAAAAAGATTCATCTTGTTTAGCTTTTCTTATAAAAGAAGCAAATTAAATATATCTGCTCAGGGAAACGCCCACTAAGGTAAACTATGGCCCTGTTAGAGGAAAGAGGGAGAAGCCTTAATGTGAATCGATAGAATAAAAGTGTTCTTTCCTTCTGTATGGGATCAAAGTAAACAACCTGAGTCATAAGGGATAAACTACCAGATGATCCGAGTGACCGGACTGGATGCTTAATGGAAGAGGTTACTTATTAGCTTCAGTGGCAATACAGCAGATTGAATCATGTGATTTAAATGTGTTAAGGGTAAAATTGTCCAGGTAAGAAAGCTCTAACAAGTAATCTTCCACCTATGTCAGCAGACCTGAAGCATGTGATCACAGCAAGTATCTTTTCAATACTGGCTCAAGTTATTTGACTAAGATAGGAAATCATTATCTCTTGAATCACTCTGGGGTGCTGCATGCCTAACTGAGCCTGTCACATCTTCCCAGTCCGTCCAGACCAGTGGGGAAGTGAGGATCAATAATTTGATGGATATTTTTTTGAAAAAAAAAAATAAAATAAAACAAAAAAAAATTGCCGATTAATTTTTAAATTGAAATTAAAGTACTCATTATGTTTGAATATGACTGTCTATGGTTTCAGGTGGAAAAAAGAGGAGCAATATTAAGATCATTCTGAATATATCCTGGGCTTCTGAGTGCTTTGGTCAGTCTTCTAGTATGGAGAAAGGGAGCAATGTGTTCTCCAAAGTGTCTTGAGTGTAGTAAATCTGGCTACAGAATTACTGCCTGTTCTTAGCTGCTGAGAGAACATTTTCAGAATTCCCTAACTCCTAATTTCTTCTCTCTTTTTTTTTTCTTTTCTTTCTTTTTCTTTCCTTTTTTTTTCCTTTTATTTTTTTTAACAGTGGCTGTTAAAAATCTAATGCTGGTCCTTGTAGCCTTTCCAAATGGAAAAGCTGGCCTTTGGCACAGCTCTTGGTAACATTCCTCCTCATTTTGGCTTCCTTTCTAAATCATCTTGTTAAGTTTAAAGAGCTTAGGAGAGTTAGAAGACTTGGATTTTCTCCTCTGGCACGCACTAGCAAACCACTACATCTGAGAACAAATTATAATTATATAATTACAGGTAATAAATTATTTTTAAAGAACACTGTTAGAAAGGATTCAGGAAATATTCTGTCCAGAGATTTTTTTTCTAGTTAGTTTACAAGCTTCTGGTACAAAATTATTAAAAGAATTAGCCTACTGTTCTGTTTTTGTCAAATCTGTATCACGTTGGTTTAGTAGGTTTTCAGTTCAGACTCTTGCAACAATAAATTTCTTGTACTTCTGAGGCCCTTGTGGACTTAATTCTTCTATCTCCCTCTATCCTGGTGCTTCTTAGAGGCTTTAATGTGACTAAGGGATACAGACACAGGGAAAAGGCAAATATCCAGCAGTGTAGAAGTGGAGTAAGTATACTAAAGAGAACATACTAAAGAGTCTGTCCCTTAACACAATATAGTCACTCTGTTCCTGTTCACTTGAGTGCGCTTCTCACTGTTGTCTCTTTTCATATGTCTCTGCATATTTTCATTCCTTCCAGTATGAGGAAGTGGGCTAACAGATTGTTGTAATGCAGCATCCTCACAAGGCTTTGCTTCATCTTCAGTATCTGAATGTTAGTTACCTGGGGAAAAAAAAAAAAATGCTCCAAAGTTTCCTAAAGTCAGTGGGAATATTACCACTAACTGTAGATAGCTTTGAATCTGGCCCTTCACGTGCAAAACCCATACCTGTTTTGCACAAAGTTAGTGTTAAACAAAATAGAGACTGAAAAATTCAGAATGTCATTAGAAAAGTGTTTGTTCCTTCAATATTAATAAACTTACTCTAATTTCTTTTTGGTCTTTTTTTGCTGATATAGAACTTTGGTTCTTAATTAAACATAGGTGAGAAAACAGCACAGTTAGTACAAATTATAAAATCTAGCATGCAATAAAATAACTAAGTAATTGAATGCAATGCCACATTCTTGATGTTGCATCCTTTTATCTGAATTCCAGCAAGAACGCATATGCACTTTGAAAACATTTCTGTTTATAAACACAGCTGTTTCTACACATAGAGAATTTAGAGAAGGTTGTCATCTAGAACTTAGTGAGACATTCATCATATCTTTATTTATAACACTGATTTGTTGTGAGACCCTGAGAAAGCAGTGGGACTTCCAAATGTAGCTTTTCACATAAGGGTCGACACAGACTGTTTTCCATCAAGGCTAGATATTAAACAGAGACCTGGTCCCATTGCGCCTAGTCGTGGCAAATTTTCACTTCCAACATAATACTATCATACTATTAATGCTTAACAACACATAGAAAGTCAGTGTGAAATCATAGAACCACTGGGACACATTTCAAATGGAAAATGTGAACTCAAAAGGGGAATGAAATCAAGAAGCACAAAAAATGAGCGCTTCATTTCTGCAATCCTGATAGGAATATTTCATTAAAAACAGCTCATCTTGACAAAAGAATCTCTTTTTTTAGAGGAGGTGTCATTTTAACCTGTGACTGTGATAGATTGCCCAGGGTCAGGCATCTCACACTGGTATAAAAAGCTGGTACTTCTTGACACTCTGGTGACACAAATTTTCCATTGTGTAATGGCACTCCTCTACATTTAGAGATTTTTTTTCCCATCTGCTTTACTAGTGTGCAATAGATATTTGGGGATTTTTGTTTGCTTGTTTGAAGCTGAAAACACAGAATTACTACCCTTCTATTCTGCTAAAATGGCCAACGTGGCCAAGTAACTGGTATTCAGAATTTACCCCCCAGTTGCAGAGAAAATATTTTGGTTTTTGTTTTTTTTTCACTGTTATTGATTCCTTCAAGCCATGGCAGCTAGGAAAGAGGAGTAAATCATCATTGTGAGTATGAGTAAATATAACACGAATATAACAAAAATATAAAACAGTCCAAAAGCGGGATTTTGGTCTGTATAGGCCTTCCTACTATACCTTTGCAGTTAGCAGCTACTGTGGATAAAAATTCAGAAAATGTAAATGCATCATTTTGGCTAAGGTCCCAGGATTGGGACATTCATGGATAATCTAAATTTAAAGGTATTAATCCAAAATACTTTAGTAAAAATGTATAAAGCCATCTTACCTAATGCCTCTATTCTGATTGCAAGTGCTTCGTGGCAAATCTAAAACAGAAGTAATACAGTTCATGCTCTCACTGAAATTTGAAGAGCATGTTAGGAAAGTAATTCTTTTTAAATTACTGTCTTTTTACAAATAAAAATAACACTTCCAGTATATCTGAGAAGGTAATTCAAGTGAGAAACATGAAATATTCACTAGAGTAGTCCCAGTAGCATCAAAGAAACTGCTGCACATTTTGAATTAATAATTTAATGTTGTCCTTTAGTTTGAATAACAAAGAGTGTGTGTAGTATTACTGACTTTCGTATTTTAAGTGTGCCCGTGGCAATTTATGCATCTAAATGGAATGAACTAATAGAGAATCAATTTCATTTTGACAGACTTCAAATCCCTTCATTTTCTAACACTACCCCTTTCTGCACTAGAAAGTTGTTATATTTGTTACCAGTCCAGACGCTGAGTCATTCTTGTCTCAAACAGACACTGGGCTCTCTGTGTAATTTCTCTCTCCACTGTAAAGTTTCTGGACTGAGATGAAAACTGTAGTGCCAGGTGCCTCCCGCAGCTCCGCTCCAGAAGGTATTACTGTAAAAACACCCCGAGGTGCGAAACGCTGCCAGGCAGCACTGGGAACTCTCTGCGCTCTGTTTTTTTCGCATATGCTAAGTTGGGGATACCACCTGACTCTGAAAATAACTGCAAACTTGCAGTTTCCAGTGAGATGCTTCACCATTCTCTCCCCAAATCTCTGGACAGCGCTGCTCGTGCGACGATGCTTGGCGGTCATCTGCCTTGTTTTGTGTGAGCTCGCCTGGCCCTTACAGGTAAGACCGCAGCCGCTTTCTCATCAATGTTGGTTTATTTTTTCTCAACACTTCTGTGGAAGTCTTAGCAGAGCTGGAACGCAAGAGTTTTAGTGTTGATCTTTTTTTGTGTGTGTTAAAAGAACCCTGTGTGAGACAGGTTTTGAATGGGGCTGGCTCCAGTGATGCAATTGCAGACCCCTCTGAACACTGTAGGCCTTCAAACCATGGCGCCCACAGGGGCAT
The DNA here is from genome assembly GCA_013398735.1 of Nothocercus julius. Taxonomy (NCBI): domain Eukaryota; kingdom Metazoa; phylum Chordata; class Aves; order Tinamiformes; family Tinamidae; genus Nothocercus; species Nothocercus julius. Next base: position 1,252,194 of record VZSV01000192.1, on the reverse strand, counting down.
TCGCTTGATTTGGAAATGCGAAATCTGCTGCATTTCCCAAGGGGGTTGTGCAGTACATGGACAGGCCCCAAGACTCACACATTTCCAAACTTCCTGGTAGCTCTGGGAAGTGCCAAAGTGCCACACACTTTCAGGGTTTTCATTTCCAGTAATTCTGGTTTGGAGCACTAGATGGCTTCCCAGGACAGCTCATGGTGACTCGGGCCTCCCCAGTTACTTAATTAACACAGAGCTTTGCATTTTGCATTTGGCACATTCTCAGCAGCATATAAAGTGCAAAGCACAGAGTCTTCCTCTGTGTGACTGAGGAGACGGCCACGAGGGCTTGATGCCCAAGAGCATCTTCTGACATCCTAAAAACTTTGCACATTAGTTTATTCTGGTGGCAACCATAACTCTTCATGAAGAGCTCTGCTAAAACGTGTGGTTAGATCCCCCTCCGAAGTGCATGAACGGTGCAACTAGATGCATAACATACCTAGCTAATGCCTATCAGTGCGAAGAGCCGAGCTAGGGAACCTCCTTGCAACACCCTCGCCCTTCCTTATGCTACAACAGAGCAGTGAAGGGCTGGAGACCTCCTTGCGTTGCAGAACCGCCCTGGTAACTGGACAAAAAGTCTTGGGAGGGGAAAAAAACAAAGCCGAGATGCCTCCCTCCTTATTCAGTGGTTGCTAAAAACCCCCGCTCCAAAGGTTCACGGCATGCCCAGCCTGCCAGACAGGCAAATCCAGGAGGAAAGTCCCCAATGCGCGATCCCGCCTTGTCCATAGAAGATGGGCACGGGGTCATGACGGGCCCCAGCAGCCAGGACCAGTTTCCCGAGCCGGGCCGGGCCGGGCCGGGCCCCGCCGGGCCAGGGGCGCGGGACGAGCGGCAATGGGAGGGCAGAGCCGAGGTGGCCACTCCCAGGGAGAGCTCCCCGGCTCCGCTCCTGCCAATCAGCCCCGACGGGCTATAAAAGCTCCGCGCAAGGCGGCGGGGGAGGCGGGCAGTGTGCGGAGCGGCGCGCAGGAGCAGTGGTGGCTGCGCGGGCGCGGAGCCGCGCGGATGTTTACAGGAATTCCAGCCACAACAACGAGCTTAGCCTGAGCAGACCCTTTCTTGAAAAGAAAGTGTCGGCAATTCTGTCTGCTCTAAGCAATTTCCTGAGTCTAAGAATAGCCCCGCGCTGCTCTTCCAAGTGTAAAACCCTCTGCTTTGGATACCGGATCGTTCTGTGGCTCTTTGGAACAGAGAGATGCCTGGTTACTTTTGATTTTACTTTATCTTCTGTCTCTTTACTTAAAAACAAAATTGCCTTCCGGTTGAACGGGGAGCCTGTTCTCTCAGCCTGCGGCAATCCCGGAGGAAAACGAGCAAGAAACCCGGGAGCAACTTAGCTTTCCGCGCTGTGCTACTCCCGCCCCGCTTTTTTTTAGGGGCGGGAGGGGCAAGAAGGGTAATTTTTTGTTGCTGCTGCGGCGTTTTATTCCCTTGCAGCGCGCAGCCGTGCGGGCGCCGAGGGGCTGGAGCCTCCATGGGCTGGGGGCGGCTGGGCGCGCTGCTGCTGCTGCCGCTGCACATG
>VZSV01000192.1:1216846-1241406 GCA_013398735.1 Nothocercus julius | reverse complement strand
TTTTTAAGTAGATACCAGATAAATAATGCTCAGAAATTCTGCTCAATTTCATAGCAACAGTCATCATTTTAAAAATAACTTAAAAAGCTGGAAAAGTAAACATTCAAATATTAAAGGTTTCTTTTTAAGTAGCAGCCCTTATTTTCTTTGAATAAAATACTTGTAGGGATAACTCATTTTGACAGCTTTTAGATGGCTTTTAAATAGTAGTAATTTTCTTTTTTAGAAGAGAAAAGGTTTATACAAGAGCTTGTCTGAAACTGTTGATAGCATTCAGTTTATCTATGGATTTAAGGCAGGCTCCTTTAATGCTAATGCTTCTCCATTAGCTTCACTGCAGACTTTCTTCTTCAGTAAAGGGTTGCATCATATACATCTGCATGTATATGATCCTGAGCATCTACTGGGCCCTTCTGGAAGACGGTGACTAATGACAGCGTTAGAAACCTTGATCATCCTTAGGCTTGCGTGTTTGATTTTGTTGCAAGCCATTCTTCAAGTTTAGAAATTTTGAATACTCCCCCAGTTGTTCTTTTTCTCTGACATTGCTACAAGGACTGGGGTTACAGAGACCATAGTGAAGTTTTATACATCCCCCCTACCTCCCACCTAAATAGGTAAAGTTCAGAGGCAACAGACTCTTCAGTTTTCATTAAATCAAGCAATTTCAGGAGTCACTTTGGCCCCACAAGGTGACAGAAACAGCACTGCAGTATTTCTGCAATAAATTGTGACTATGTTTTTAATTCCAGGTGTCCCCTGTTAAATCCCTGTAATCTGAACTTTTTATTGCTTTTGCTTTTACAAAAACACACTTAGCTTTTGGTGTCTTAGCTTTTTGGTATCATAGTCAATGTTTAACTATATTACTTGCACATGTCAAGAACTCTTCCCTGAGAGGTTTGTGCAACACAAACATAATGCAGCATTTTGGAACTAAAAAAAAAGAGTAAATAGCAAACTTTCAGTTATGTTGCAATATTACATATTGGACCTTGTCCTTTTCATCAAGTAGATCCAGCAAATTCTCTTTTAAAATGTTATTTATTGACTTTCTATCCTTTTATACTGTCTGCTGTTCTTGGGGTACAAAAGGACTTTTGGCACCTGTGTATTTATGCTCCCTGTAATTTCCTGAGATCTCCGTGGACAGTTTTGCAGGAATCTGGGTCATAGGGATGGCATGACAAGCAAAGAGAGGTGGTGGCACTCTAGCTATTTCTACAGGATGGAGTATTATATTTCTGTTGGTAAACATCTTCAAAATCTTACCTCAAATGTTTAACTTAAATAAAAAGAGCCTCCTCTTCTCATCCCCAGCCCTGCACTGCCACTTCTTCCAGCTTTGCAGCCTATGGCTTTCCTTGCAGGATACTTCCCTGTATGCTTTGATTGCCTGGAGCAGAGGTGAGTTCTAACACATGGTGTGTTAGACATTCACCATTTTAAAAAAATCTGTCATTTTTCCCCCCACAACTGCCTCCCTCAGCCTTTGCCGGGCGACAGCCTGTGGCCACTTGGCGCTTTTGCAGGAACATGCACTCGGTTTGACCCTGTCCCAGCGTTAATAGGATTGTAAAGGCTGACTCCTGCATGACCTCCTCTTGCAAACAACCCTCACCCTTCCCCTTCCTCTGCTGCTCTGCACCGCAGAGCTGCAAAGTGCTGCTCTCAGGGCAGCCTGGAGATGCATTTCATATTGCAGGCGAAAGCAATTGGGAAAAAAAAAGAGAAAAAAAAAAAAAAGGAAAAAAAAGGGGAAAAAAAAAAAAAAAAAAGCAGGAGGGGGCTGCCTGTCCTTAAGTAGTCCTGGGTGTGAGAACAGTGGCCATTTGTTCACTGATGGGAGAGAGCTGGTCCTAAATGGCTGTGTGTAGACAGAAATGTGAAGGTTCTCTGCAAGGAAAGCTGCCTTGAGTAGGAGACAGGTGTTCACATGCTTTTCCGTGAATTTTTAGGTCCTGTGCCCTTTCCTGCAGAGAAGGAAAGGGAGTGGCTGGAGTACTATTGAAGGAGGCTTTGTCTAGGTGGATAATGTTAATCCCACTGAGTGCTAAATTAGAAGATAAAGTAACGCATTTAAAGTTCTGCCTCCAGACCAAAGGAATTGCTATTCACTCTCTTTATTGTCCTTACAGCATCTCTTTAGACCTTTTATCCTCATTGCTGTCTATTACACTGGCTTTCACTCAAGGCAGCTCACAACAAGGACTAAATCTTGTGCTCAGCCTGCTGGCAGCATTCAATTTTAAATTAAACTCATATAGTCAAATGTCTTTACAACCTCTAAATGCTGATTTAGAGAAGCTTGTGAGTGAAACTGGCCAATGGGCTTACTCTCTTGAGTCCCCCATGCTTATCTGCAGTTATACCAGTCCCTTGCAGCTTTGATATTCGCTTTCTGCTGTGGGAATTGGTAATTTTTTTCTGACGCTTGCTTTGTTTGCTTGCTTTTACGCAAGTGTCACTAAGGGGCTGGGTTAAATATTTTGACCTACTACAGGCATCAAAAGGTTCTTTTCGCCTCTCTAAAGCCTTTCTGCAGGGAGCAGCCGCACCTTTCCCACTCCCGTAATCCTAAATCTTTGGTGCCTCGCCCCTGGAGAGGCCATGAAGCGACTTGCCCGACTTCTCCCTGGGGGCAAGCGAAGGGAAAGGGTGGAGGAGAAAAATCCATATGTCATTGACAACAAAATATGGGGATGGTTTTGAAGCTGTAGGGTTTAGCCTTCTGTTTTCACAACACATGAAGCTCTCTGGGGTTGAGGCACACTGGAATGTCTCTGGGGTACCAGCGTGAGGTACCAGTACCAGGCTACGTTCGTGTCCTGGGATAAGGCAGAGATACTTCACATACTGTGGGTTATGTACACACTGTGCTTCCTAAGCCGTGCAGAGCTCTCAGTGTTGGGCGCTGTTTGCACCAAGGTAGCAGTCTGTGGAAGTGAAGATACCAGCACAAACAGAGCGACTTTTGTTTCGCTGGCCTCCGGAGGAGGCTGAAAGGGAGTGAAATGGGTCGACCTCCTGCCTTCTCTCAGCTCCGCTGCTGGGCAGGCAGGCACTGAGTGATGTGTGGGGAGGGCGTCTCCGTGTCGCTGCGACACCTTCCTCTCGCAGCCCCTGCAAACTCGTCCAGAGAATTGTGAGATGCAGAAACTTTGGGAATGAAAACTATCTGCTAATCACAGTGCACACTGCTGAGCTGGAAAAGATGAGGCGTGAGCAACACTCTCCTAACATACAACCGAGCTAATCCCAGGGAAGTGTAAAGGAATGGTTCATGTTCTGTCCCAAAAACACTTTTGCTGTGGGCTCCTTCCAGTGCTGGTCTCGTTCTTTGGAGGGCAGAGGTTAGCACAGCAGGTTTGCTGAAGATCCAGTGCCAAATTAATTGGTGATACAAGAGGGCAACATTCCTTTACTGTTTTTCTTGACTTGTGTTAGCAGTAAAATCGGACCAAGCAGGTAAATAGCCTAGTAAACGATGTAAAATCAATTCTAACCTTATCTCTTTCACCAGCATTGTAGCAAGGGCTCTGGCATGTAGATCATGCACGTGTATTCAGGATGATAGCAGTGTCGGTCTGGACCAGTTTGTATAAATTAGCAGCCTTATCTGATTCTGTGTCTCTCAGCAGCATAACTCTGCCCAATTTGCGTTGCGGGGAAAAGGCAGGATTCAAAACTGTGCTTAAGTTTGGAGCCCCTGGCAAGTAGCCAGCACAGGCCTCTATTAGCAGGTCTTGCCATAGGCCAGCTGCAGTGAAACCTTCCTTTTGGCTCCCCTTCGACCTTGGGGCATGTCTCATTATCAGATTAAAGTGCAGAGTTAAACAAGTCCTCGGGGAGCGGAGCATGTGGCGCCTACTGAGCCTGCCACTCCAACCGCAGCAATTTTCCTAAGGCCAGATAAGGTGCTCCATGACTTACCGCTGGGTGGAGAGATAAGGTTTGTTTTGCAAAACCTGATTGCGAATAAATCCTGGGAAAATCTGCCCTAAACCCTGACATCCCCACCATTAGCTACTTGGAAGCTAATTAAGCGGAGGGGACAGGCTGAGTTACCCTGTTGCCATAAATCCATCGGCAGGTGCCGTGGCAGGACGGCTCCTTCCCCGCTCGCCGGCTGCCGTGCTGCGGGTGATTGTTTTAACTTTCCACCCACGCCGGCGGCCGCCGGGTGAGCGCGGGGTAAGCGCAGGGCCCGCTGCAGCGGGATTAGCCGCGTCGCTGGGCTGCTGCCCTCGACAATTTTCTGGTCAGTGACTTTGTGAAAGGAGAGCGTGTCTAGTGCGGTAGGGAGGGGCGGGCAGGAGAGGATGACGAGATGAAGGGGGAGATGAAATGGGGGCTGGATTCTTTCCAGAGCGGAAAACTGTCTGTCCAAGAATTTCTCCAAGACACAGATTAAATATTCTTCCTTCCACCGTTGCATAACAGTGAGCGGGCGGCTGCGCAGCCTCCTGGAAGCCGTGGGACAAGCTGCGCCATCCCTGCTCTCCTTCTGTCCTCTGCGTTTCTCCCTATTTCAGACAGGAATTTATGTGACTGAGTCCTTTTCTCCAGGACTTAAGTCTCCAGTTGGGATATAATTACTGCCAATTCAGAATTAAAAGGGAAAGGGAACACAGATCAGACTCTCAGACTCATGTCTATACATGGAAAATTCTGCCTCCTAATAAAAGGGGGCATTTCCTAAGCTCCAGCTCTAGACTGCTTACAAATGCAGAGCACTCAAATCCTAACCAGGGCAGGATAAAGCTGCTGGGAGATGCTTTTCTTGATATTGACTAAGTAAAGGGTACTATGAGAGTTACTGAAGTCCTTGCATGTAAAGGGAAGGGAAGTACCAACGGCTCAGCTTCAGGTTGGCTGGAGCTCATGGGGCATCAGAAGGACCCAGGCTCAGCCCTGCAGTCCTTTATCTGCTTGACTGTGAGCAAACCTTTAGCTCGGGAGCGTTCAGAGCCTGCATGTTTATCACTGATGCTTAAGCTCTCAGGTTCTGCGCTGTATCTGCTTTGGTGGGTACATTACGGAGCAAGACAACATCAGGAGCGCCCAACAGCAAAACTGGCCACTTCCAACCTTAAGCATTCTGTGATTTGCAGATTCTGCAGACGGTGGATTTCAGAGAGTTGAGGACTTACAAGTAGGTTGGTAGGCAGCCTCTTCAGGAGGCAATTGAGTAGAATAAGGACCTAGAAAAACAGTGATTAAACGATTGCAAGCAAGAAGAGAAGAGAGAATTATTGCCCACACAGTAAGGCAAACCAAAGCCTTCTGCTGAGGAGCGACAGAGCCCTCAAATGTGAGTCTAAAGCAGCACGTACAAGTTTCATACCTTTGTAAGACTTGATATTCTGGGAGGCCAGAGCAAAGTCTGTGCCAGTTTAAACTGTTGGCTAGATGTAAGAGAGAAATTGAAAGCCTCAGATGATCTTACAGGAGCATTGAAGCTTGAATTTGGACCAAAAATGTGATGTATTGAGTTTTGAGTTTATCCATCTGTAAAAAGTAGCAAAAATGACAGCAGGAAACCTGACTTCCCGCTGTGCTCTTAGGGAACTCTCACCTCACGCAAACGAATGGTCTTTTATTTACTGCTTTTCTCTTATGCAGGCTGAAGCCTTCACCTAACTGTGAATGGCATTAGGGATTTGAAAACTTCTGATGGAAAAAATCAGCACTGAAGTTCATGCTGTTAGAGGGATAATCAGAAAATTCTCTCTATCCTGAATGGCCTAGTTTTTAATGGGGTCATCTTTCAAGTTTATTTGTAGGATATTAAAGATCATGAAGTAAGTGTTGGGTCATAAAAAAATTATGTCCAAGGGTTGCATCACATGCAGATGTAACTTCAAGTGGTCATCTGTTGCTTAACTATCCTTCCATGTGCATTGCCTGACAATTCATTGCACCAACGACAGCCCATTAGAACAGTAGGCCACATGGGTGTTTGAAACAGCTGAAAGGGACGATTGAGGGCTTGTCTTTTTATTTTGCAATAGTAGCATGAAGCCATGCAGTGCTAGGCACATGAGGTTTATTTCTTGCCTTAATTACTCAACCCATCTGATGCCTTATTTCTCTTTCTTCTTTCTCTGTATCCTGTCACTCTTCAATTTGTCAGTTATTTTTTCAGCATTTGCACTTCACTGATCCAACCCTACTGAGAGGCTCAAGTCCACGTTGACACAAACTCATGACTCTGTGGGCATGAAGCTTGATGCTTACATTGGCAGTTGTAGTGTTTTTTTTCCTCCCCTTTCCACATAGCTGTAGGTTGTGAAATGTGTGTGCGCTTGCAGTTGAGCAGTGTTTTGCAAATATTTTGTCAAAGCTTGTGAAATACCTCAGATATGATTTTTTGATTTCACTGTTGATTTGCTTGTAAAGAACAGGCCTATGAAGAGTCCCATCTCCTATACATCATTTATAATCATTGTTCAGAAATCATTGTTAGTCTTAAATGAAAAAGTGCAAGAGAGCTGGCAGTGAAAGCACATTAAAGATATTCTTCAAATTGGTCAAATTAGAAGTGTGTTTTAATTATTTTAGATTCAAAGCAGAAACAGTTTGACCCTAACAAAAGTTTCTTGCTGCAGATCATCCTGTGGGGCCGAACTGAGAAATGCCTGAAGGAGACCGCAGAGGAAATCAAGATGATGGGGACCGAGTGCCATTACTTCATTTGTGATGTAGGAAACCGAGAGGAGGTCTATCAGCAAGCCAAAGCTGTGCGGGAAAAGGTTGGTTTCTGTGGAAACAGGATTTAATAATTCACTCATCTTTGGGGGGAAAAAAACCTTCATTGGCAAATTAGGAATGAAACAAAGGCGAACATTTTTCTGTGTCAGAAGGTTTTAGTCCTGTTGCATTTTTTACCACAAGGTAAACATTTTCACCCATACCAAGAAGTTATGAATGACAACAAATCAAAAAGATCTAGGTATCAGTTTACGCTATCCAGAAGGATTATAAAACCCATGGGCAAAAATGCCAAAAGCTGTGAAAATAGTAATGCATTCAGGCACTCCTGGAAGGCCAGTGGTGACTCCTGGTTTGTGAGGAGAGGTGTTAGTTGTGACAAGTCGTTTGCGTTTTTGCAGGTGGGTGATATCACTATCCTAGTGAACAACGCTGCCGTGGTCCATGGTAAGAGCCTGATGGACAGCGATGATGATGCACTGCTTAAATCACAACATATAAACACGCTGGGACAGTTCTGGGTAAGTTGAGCTCTTGTAGCTCCTGTATTCAGATTTGGGAATGAGGGTGACAGATTACAGCCAGGAAACATTTGGCTGCTGCTAGGCCTTTCTAAATGATGCTTGTTAAGATCAGCCTGACACAAAAGAGAGACAGGAAAACCAGGGTGAGGGGCAAAGTTCAGAGAAAAGAAGACCAACAAAAATTAAATTTGACAGACTCTCTCAAATGGATTTCAGTTACTTCTTCTAAAATATCATATTAAAAGCTTCCAGTAATTACACAGTATTTGATGTTCTTGCATCCCAATTCTGAAATTTCCAGTAAAACATCTGATTTCCTTTGAGAAAGGCCAAGCACGCAGCGGAGAATTTTCTGCCTAGTGATGTGTGTGGAAAGTGAGAGGAGCACGAGGCTGCATTGCTCAAGGAAGGAAGCTAGCATAAACTCATTCTATTTCTAATTAGATAGAAATAATTATAATAACAAAGAAAATGAGTTCTTTGTGATCTAATCTCTTTCCTGGAGACTTTATCCTCTTTAAGAACATCTTAAACATACAGAGCATTCTGTTCATGGCCTTTATCTGTGGGCGCCACTCACTTATATGCTAGGAAAGGTTTTGCTTTTTTTATGCACAAACTTTGTTTAGAAGCTTTCAAAGAATGACATGGCAACAAAGCATTCTCACACCCCTTAGCTTAATGGACAGCGCAGTTCAGCTTGTTGTCTCTGTCGTCTTATTTTTCAGTCACTACTGTTTTTGTTGTATCTCTGCTGAGCAAAGCTCTTTTTTTTTTTTTTTTTCTTTCTCTCTGTTGTTCTTCAGACCACCAAAGCATTCCTGCCAAGGATGCTGGAGTTGCAGCATGGACACATTGTTTGCTTGAACTCTGTCCTGGCCTTGTCAGCCATTCCTGGTGCCATTGACTATTGCACCTCCAAAGCCTCTTCCTTTGCCTTTATGGAGAGCCTGACCTTGGGGTTGCTAGACTGTCCTGGAGTGAATGCCACAACAGTCCTGCCCTTCCACACAAGCACAGAGATGTTTCAGGGCATGAGAATCAGGTCAGTCCAGAGGAGCTAGAATAAAACATCTCATTTTAAATGAATCATCAGAATACACTCCTAATTAATGCTTCATTTAGTTAAGAGAATTTGATGTCTCATTTGGCTGCCTGGGAACAGAGGGTCACCCTAGGCCGCCCAGGACTCATCAGACTGGTTCCTTCGGTTTGCTGGCACATTCATACTAACTGCCTGTACTGTGTGAGAATGTATCTGCAGCATTTGCTTCTACAGGGAAAACTGAAAGCTACTTTCCACTGAGTGTTTTGGGGCCATTTGCAGCCACTAGAGAGGGAGGGGAAACAATCTGAAAATTGAGGCCATCCAAAAGGGAGCAGCCTATGAATTACTTGAGAGTTAACAGTACAAATTCCTTCTTTATTCATTCAAATTCTTAATTCTTTCCCACTGAAGGGAGTGACAGCCACAGACTGAAATTAATCGTTTACAAGGGACAGAATGACCCATTAATGTAGTTTGTGCTCCTTTAGCCAAGGGAAAATACGCAATGTCGTGCCACTGTTGGACCCAGGAGAAGTCTTATTCTTGGTATCAAAAGCAATTAGGGAAGATCACCTGTCAAGATTTTGAATCGAGCAGACAGTAGACGAGAGGAAGAACACTGACACTGAAAAGACAGAGTTGTGATGTTAGTTTGCAAACTGCCTAAGAAAATCCCCGAAGCAAGGCCTTGAATACACTCTGCCACTGCCTTCTAAAGACTGCAGCGTGTTTGTTCCTTAACTCTTCAGCCAGTCCAGTAGTCCAGGACTGGAACACAGAACTATAGACCTGGCTTTCATTCTCTGTTCCTTCCAGTCCATTTTGGGGTATCAGTGCCACTGACTAGTAATAACTTAGAGGGCCCCAGGACTTTGACTGGTATCTTAAACAAGGAGCTTGGTTAATGAGTAATTATTTTATTTTTTACTTTATTTATTCAGGTTCCCTAATCTTTTTCCTCCTCTCAAGCCAGAGACTGTGGCTAGGAGGACAGTGGACGCTGTTCAGATGAACCAAGCCTTCCTCCTCCTTCCATGGACAATGCGTGTGCTCGTCATCCTAAAAAGGTAAATATTTCCATTGCCAGCTATAGCCTAGACAGTTAGGCACGACTGGCTCACAGTCCGGCTGTCTGTGCACCAAGGTCAACTTCAGTTTGACTGTTACCTGATACCCAGGACCAGAGTGGTTCCTCCCTTCCCACAAAGGAGAGAGATAGGAGCAAAGGGGAGAAAACTTTGTAAGCCAGCAGGCTCTGAGAGATACTGACAGCTGCTTTTTCTGCCTTCACTAGCTGCCTGATCATGCCAGTGTGTGTACATAGGTATGTGCTATACACGTGCACACTTACATGTCCTCTTATTAGAATAGATTGAAAGGTTTGTCTGTTTGGCTTATTTTCTTTCTGCTTTTCCAACAGCATTCTCCCGCAGGCAGCACTTGAAGAAATCCACAAATTTTCTGGAAGCTACACCTGCATGAACACTTTTAAAGGGCGAACATAGACTTGATGGTGCAAAGACTGTTCCTCAGTGAAACCAAGACAAACATGAGAATCCTGTCAAGACTCTGAATCAGCCGTCTTGGCTTTTAGCCTGTTCATGTGACTTGTGCTGCTCTAAGGCAACACATTTCTTGCAGGTCATAACCATAGTAACATGACCTTTGCACAGGACTGAATGACTAGACTATGGACCTTTGGAAAGAAAAACAAAAAGTGTGAAATGTTTATATGATGTTTAATTCTTTAGAGTCCATTGTTAAATCTACTCACAGTTTTAAGATGTAATTTTTGTTGATAAAATATGTATAGGCTGTTTCAGCTGAGAGCAGAATATCATATCCTGGACTTTACCCATCTCTTCAGAGGAACTGCAGTTACAAGCTGATACTGATTTCTTTCCCGCTTTTTAAATTGGAAAAAAAAAAAAAAAAAAAAAGACTTTGAAGAATTACAAATTATGGACATTTAGTGGAAGCTTCCTTCACTGACCGGTTGTGTTTTTCATTCACTGATGAAGCTGTTCCCAACTCATGTGATAGGGAAGGAGCAAACTGCTGTTTTCTTTAATAAAGGCCACTTAGGCCAGACCCCAGAGAGCTGACTGCACCTGTGAAGTCTGGACGGGGATGCTCAGTCAAATGAGCAGGCAGTTTGAATCATGGAAGATTGAGATTCCTTCTGGCACTCATATATAAATTTTAATTGTCTTGCTGAATATTTTTGTCCATTTATGATGAGATATATATATATGATAAAATATATATATATTAGCATTATGCTGTGGCACTCATATGTAGGCATCAGATTGGGGATGAACAGAATCTAGAGCCTGCTTTTGCAAACATGCATTCACTGACGTAATTCATACAGAAGAAAATCCATTGTATCAATCCTCACAGTGAAATAAGTGGAATAATGCTCTGAAAATAGAAGAGAAGCACTGTAGTGCTCACAAAGTGTGAAGTTTGCAAAGACCTGATTAAATGCACATTGAATTCAACGGGGAATATGCCCGTTATTTTTTTTTAGGGCATCAAATCACTGATCAGCCAAAAGTGATAAATACTGCTTGGCCTGAAATGCCAGAAGCAGCTAGACATTATTTATTTTTGTAGTGATATACTGTCTTTGATAGCCTAGTAGGAGCAATACTACATTCCTGTGCAGTGTGCAGCATGAGGTATAGCAATGTAATTGAAACGTTATCGGAACGCTACTAAAAGAGGAATTAATATAATTGCAGTACAGGCGAGTAGCAAGTCTGGTGGGAGAACACCTCAAGGAAACCCATGTGGTTAAAGTAAAGGAGTGAAGTTAAAGTTCCTGACTTGAATTTCAAGCTTTTTTATAGATGTCCTGTGTGGCCTTGGACAGATCAGCTAATCTCAAAGGGTACCCTGATGTTCAAAACAGGTATTTGTAGTGTTTCCCTACCTCAAAAGTTGTAAATCTAACTACCTTGATACTTGTCAGGTGATAAGCAAATTCAAATGGAACATGACATAAAAAGTAAAAATGGTATTTGTTTATAAACCAAAAGGTGTTATGCAGAAACAGAGAAAAGGAAAAAAAAATCTATATTCTAAAATAATAGACTATGATTTCTTAGAAGAGATCTGGGCTCTAGAAGAAAAGCAGTGAGCTACATTTGAAATACTTCTTTGGTTCTGCCATATAGAATGGGGACCAGCTACTTAGATGCAGTGATGAGTGTGTAAAAATCTGAAAATCTGATCCTTGCTGCAAATCAGTAGATATTTCTTTTTGGAGAGTTCACAAAGTAGATACTGCAAAGGGTGCCAATGATGCAAGCCCACGTGCCTGCATGGATGTTCAGATTCTCTTATTTGGGTCAGTGCTTTCCTCCTGAGTGCAGAACATAGAAGCTTCAGGACTGTGCCAGCTTTGCAAAGATTTCATAGAATCATAAAGTTAATAAGGTTGGAAGGGACCTCTAGAGATCATCTAGTCCAACCCCCCTGCACAGGCAGGGTCACCTACAGCACGTGGCTCAGGGCTGCGTCCAAGCGGGTTTGGAAGATCTCCAGAGAAGGAGACTCCACAACGTCTCTGGGCAGCCTCTTCCAGGGCTCTGTCACCCTCACTGTTACGAAATTTTTCCTTAAGTTCCTGTGGAACTTTTGGTGTTTCAGTTTGTGGCTGTTTCCTCTAGTCCTATCTCTGGCCACCACTGAGAAGAGGCCGCCCCGTCCTCCTCACTGCCTCCCTTGAGGTCCTTACAGACCCTGATCAGGTCTCCTCTCAGCCTTCTCTTCTCCAGGCTGAACAGGCCCAGCTCTCTCAGCCTTTCCTCACAGGGCAGATGTTCCAGGCCCTGGATCATTCTTGTAGCCCTGCGCTGGACTCTCTCCAGCAGCTCCACATCCCTCTTGAACTGGGAGCCCAGAACTGCACACAGTACTCCAGGTGTGGCCTCAGCAGGGCTGAGTAGAGGGGCAGGATCCCCTCCCTCGACCTGCTGCAGACGCTCCTCCTAATGCACCCCAGGATCCCATTGGCCTTCTTGGCCACGAGGGCACTGCTGCCTCATGGTCAGCTTGTCCATTTCATAACAGTGGTGTTTCGAATTCCTAGATGTCTGGGACTCTCTGGAGAAGATGAAAAGAAACTTTGATCTCTGTGATTTTGACACCCACCCTAATAGATATTTTCAGTTTTATCTTTTGTCTATTTCTGTGAGAAGAAAACTAGTTCATTGAAAACACCACTACAGTGAGGGGAGAGCCCTTCCAGGATCTGCCCGGAATACTAAAGGTACCATAAAAATCAAGAGCCACTTGGGAGGGGAAGGGATGATTATACCTACTTCCACTTAAGCACTCTGAGGCTTTCTATTTTCTCATTAACCACAGGCAGGCACACCAGGCTTGTAGATGCAAGAGCAACAGGATTGGTGAAAGATGGCACCCCACAGTGTCCCCGTTAAATCAAACCTTTATGTTGCTAGTCCATTCATTAACAACACCCTAAGGCAAGGAGGAGGTAAAAAAACAATGCACAGAGTGAAACAACCTCCCTACCAATCCCCATATGCTGCCCCTTAGATGAAAGTGCTGTTTTCCTGAGCTGCATAAAAGATGTTCACCATCTACAGAGGTTGTCTTACTATTACTAAGTGCTGTTGATTTCTTTCTAATGCATCCAGATGAGCTAGAATTTAGCTAAGACTCCCTGGTCCGGCTCTCCCCCTTGTACACAAACACGCACTTCCCTCTCTCATCCCCTGCGGGTCTCTGAGCGGACAGCAGGTCAAATAGCAGTCACAGTGGGGGAGAGGTATGCAGCAAACAGCAAATAATGAGGAAAACATTGACTTGGCTTTTTAGATAGTAAGGAAGAGTTAGGTAAGAGTTATTTCTCTCATGAGTGCTGTGAGGTAGAATGCTCTGCACCCGAGTGAACGGCTCGCGAGGTTGGCTGGATGTATTTGAAGGCATTTTTTAAAGGAAAGGCTCCCCCGGAATGCCCAGCAAGGTCTCCTGTCCCGTCTCACATGCGGTTGATACTGGGTAATCTGGAACTGCTGCAAATGTAGACGAGCTTTGTAGAAGCCTAAGGCGTTTTCAAAGGAATTTCCGCCACCCTTTGACTTATTTTAATTTTGGCTTTCCCCGCACTCTCCACTGCCTCCTGCTTTCCCCTGCACTCAACATTTTTTTTTCCTTCTGTATTCCTATGTCATTACTGCACTTTTCAGTGCCACCATCTTGAAGCCAGATGTCATACAAGGGGTCTGGAATAAATTTAAATGGGAGGTATATATTTATTATTCTGCTGGAGAAATCTAGGAGAAGTTGTAGGAGGAGGTCCCCACTGCAGCTTCTTAAGAAATTGCGTTAAGTTCTTCAGGTTTTATTTGCTCTAATCTATGGAGAAGAAGACTCCATATTAGAGTTCTTATATGGGAGATTTCTGCTGCTTGTCTTTGAACTGGAATGACAGAAAAACGTTAGCTATTATGGGGGCATGTGTTACTCTGGCATAAAGACAGTAGGCCCTATATTTAAATTGAAGGATTTTTCAGTTCCAGCTATTTAAGAGGCTGGTGCTTTGTACTAATTAACTTTCAGAGCGAGTCAGGCAGGGTGAGAAGAGAAAGGGAAGAGCAGAAAGCATCCTTTGTAAGTAAATCTCTTTTTTTTTTTTCCCATATTTGTTTTTTATTTCAATTTAAAAAATAATTATATTCCTGTTCCGTGGTGCACCCTGGTGAACTTCACAAAAGTCCTTTCAGCTGCCTCCCTGCTGATGGTGTAATTTAGCAGGATGAAGGAAAGGCATGAGCCTGGGAAGAGGGAAACAAGCCCTCCCTGTCTTTTGTTCTGCTGAGGTTAAAAAGTGACCGAGTCCATCTCTGTAGCTCTTCTAGAATCACAGAAAGTGCCTGGGCAAGCGCTTCTAGTGTTTGCAAAGAGAAACTTGTTGTACTTTATGTAATGTGTTAATTAGTGTGGGTGGATGTGATCAGATCTAGTCTTGCAAGCCTTTCAGACAACTCCCAGAACGCTCCCACCTTCAGATATTAACAGATAGCATTGCACTTGCCAAAGCTCATAAAAGCACACTAACAGACCTAATGCAGACACAGCCTAAGTGGGTGCATTTATTTCTAGGAGAACACATCTGTTCTGATCAGACATTAACCTGGCCTAGTTGTTTTCCTGGAGCTGAAATTTAACTGCTGAGAAAAGGATACACGGTGACCTTGGATCATCTATTTTCTTTTCATTTCTTTGCATAGCTGGGCTAATCTAAGTCCGGATGGCAGCCACTTTTTGACTGCGCTCATCGTAAGTGTTTGGTGTAAAGCCAAGTATGTCAAATACAATCTTTTGCATTTTTTCACCGAACAACGAACACAGAGATGTTCTGCACTATTTTTGTAGTTATCTCCTCCCTGGTGCTAAGACCCTCAGATCTGGTATCGCTCCTCAACCTGCTGGCAGTTTGGAGACCCCAGTGAAATCTGTGAGTCATAAGCAACAGTTAATTCTCTAATAAACAGAATCATCTTGGCTGCAGTGCTTTTCTGAAGATTTACCTTTTACAATGAATAGAAGCAAGCACCTCTCACAGAAATGCAGCAACTAACGTAAGAGAAAGCCTTGAAGGAAACTACGGACTTTACCATGTACCAAGCTGCTCATTTTCTTTTATCCAGCATGAACTTCATACAATGGAAGAGACAACCTCTGAGGAGACAACTTTTAACTTCATACTCTCCCAATTAGTCTCATCTTATTAGTTTCTTATGCTAAGAGTCAGCCCCTTTCAAGACTTAAACGCAAGGAGATGGTGCTAGCACTAAGCGGTAATGCTCCTCAGAGACCGTTCTTCTGCTCTACTGAAAGTAAGCATGAAAGGAAACAGAAATAGATACATTACACAGGCACTCACCTTTGCTAGGGCATCACAATATAAAAATGCAGAAAAGACCACGGCAAATGTCTACACTGATTTTTTTTTCTGAACAAACCTAGAAAAGAACAGCTGCTTCTTAAATGGGGGAAGAAAGAAACAGTTCAGCTGCCCAGTGACGAAAGAGTTAAGTATGTAAGAAAATAGGGGTGGGATGCAAGTTTAGGGGGAGTGTGGCGGCCCCAAAGAGCTAGCAGCAAGACTCTGCCTCGTGTTCCTGATTTTATGTTATAGCAGAGGCAACGTGATTTTCACCCAAATAGAACATTTATAAAGGACATGTTACACTGCCAGTTCCCAGGGGTCACCATGCCCTCAAAAAGCTGCTTATTAACTTGGTAGCCTGCTGGCTCAGAGCACACCAGTTACCATTTAATCTGCCCTCTCTCATCTTTTTGAGGAAGGGAAAGCAACCCATGTATGTAAAAAAAAGAGGTGAGTCATTTCGACTCACCACTCTCTTTTTCCCAGCCAGCTGCAAAGCTAATCCATCATGTCTAGGTACTGTGAGGACCGGGTCTGCATCGCTCTCAGGACGTCCTGCCTTATATTTGACCCTGCACTGATTCTTGCCTTTGAATCTTCATTTGCAAACACTGGACATGGTGAAAAAGTTAAGCAAAACTCTTCTTCATCTTCCCTTTATTTTGTAGTCCTTATATTTTATTTACAAAGTGCATTATGGAGTTCACCTGCATTATGCTATTGACTTAATCAGTGCTCCCAGGTACTGCCCAGGCATATGATGATATTAATATTAGCTGAAAAGAAACAATTCATTCCTATTTTTTTCCTGAAAAGACCACTAGCTGTGTCTTTATGCAGAGAGGAGTGAAACAAACAGGAGGGTGATAGGGTTTGGGGAATATGTTGGCTATACTGAAAATGCTGACATATGGAATAAGGGTTTATAATCAAAAGGGATCATCTCAGAAGAATATTAACAGGAGATGGAAATGGTCATAATGGAAACTAAGTAATATCAGAATACACCATTCCTCTTCCTGGAAATGCTGACTTCATGCCATGGTGAAGTCTGAGAGATACTCGCATGGTCCCTGACACTTTGCCTATCACAAGTAATACCGGAGGTGACAAGTTCATTCTTTATGCTTTTTCAACTGTTGGACCTAGAGCAAATATACATGTGTATATGTATATATATACATATATATACACATTTAAGATCTGTCCTTCAAAGAACAAAGCAGCTGTTTGGTTACTGCCCTGGCAGGGCTTTAAAGTCATGGACAATAAGCCCAAATATTGCCCAAAGCTAGGCAATACTTTGTCAATAGGAGCACTGGCAATTTCTAGCCCAAGATGTCATGCTTCCTGTGATGCAATGTGTCTGCTAGGCTGTATTGCAGTCATCTACTTCCTTTTAAGAAAACTTCTTCATATTTTCGGTCAGATTTAACAACAGATCTTAATCTCATACTATAAAGGAGTTAAGGAGTTTAAATTTGGTGAACTGAGTCCTATGTAAGCGAGTGCTGGATGGACTTAGCCATATGGCTCAGGGAACCATAGGATCCATGCTGGGTTTGTTTACTTTGGGTTTGTTTTTTGCTGCTCCCTTCATTTTTCATCGTTTCATCTGCCTCTTCCAATTTTTCCTGTTGGGGAGGACTGTTGCTGTGCATGGAGATTACTCATCTCCTCACTTTCCCTTTGGGCAGTCTCTCACCTGTGCGTGCCACCATCTGCACCTCCTCGTTAGCCCAAAATCCGTCTCATATTTTAAAGGTGAGCCCTAGGACAAAAGTCAAGTTAAAAGTCAAGGACTGAAGGCACCTTTGCTGAAACAGGCAGTGCTTTTGTGAAAAGCTCTGCGAGTGGTAATGTAGGTTTAGGTGCAACCCATCCCCACTTCCTTAGCAGTCTGAAATCATTTGAAATGTGGCCTTTTTGAGTCGTTAGTCGTGAAGTTGAATATCATGTTGCATATACTCCAGAATGGGCAGCTTATATTCTAGTGCTCTTTATTACATCTAACTGCACTGTTTGACACAGGCAATTCTCACCATAAAATCAGCTTACTTTCTTTATACGGATTAATTTTAAAGTGACTTCTCTTAAAAATTCATTTACCAAACACTTTATATGCTTAATAGTTCTCAGCCAATAATTTGCTCGCAAGCTATTCACCCTAACTACCACTTTGAGTGCTTGCCATTCATTTATATGTACTTTTTTTTTTTTTTCCTGTGGAATTGGCCGTTCAGATCACATGGTAGCTTTTCTTTTCACTGGCTGGATGACTTCCAATCCCACAGAAAGCTTTCAAAGGGCTCCAATATGTCTGATGATGACTGTAAGATGGCTTCTGGCAAAGATATTAATGCAAATGCATATTTGAATGCACGCTCATGACATATTCCAATCTTGTGATCAAAAACAGGCTTATAGACATTTGCAAGAAAAAAAAAGAAAACATGTTGGGAATCAAAAGCCCACTTGCCTCATAGAAGAAAATGTTCACTTTTTTTTTTTTTTTTTTCAGGATTCACCTGTCTTTTAGCTGCTGCTTTTCAGGAAAGGAACCCAGTGTTGTGAACTAAATTAACCTCCCAACATCAGGACATGACATATTTCCATATGAGGGGAGGGGCTTTATGATGTTTTGGGATTTGTTTTGCTGCATATTCACCCCTAATTGTTTTAAGAAAATACAATAATGAAGGAAATAAAGTTGCATTTGGAAAGCAAGCAAATGTATAAAAGGAGCCAAATGTCCTGAAGAAGGGAGGACAAACAGGTCTGCTAATATAAAATGCCCTGAGAACACAGTGCCTTAGCAGAAAGGTTTTGCTTGCTGCTAAGCATGATGCAGTTCTCCCTATGCTCATACTCCCCTTCGTTGTGATTTTTGAGTCTAAAACTGAAAGTCCTATAGTAAAGCTGCAAGGGTCCTTTTTTACATACAGAGTGCTTTGCAAACCTTGCCCTTGAAGGGCGTTTCAGTTCCTATTACATGCATAGGGCAAGAGTGAAACAGAAAAGCTTTATAGTCTTGCTCGATGTTCCAGAGTGAGACAGCGCGTGAGTGCACTGATGGCATAAACTTTAGGGTCTTCCTCATGGTAACAGGCTAGAAAATACGTCCCCAGCACATGGCTCAGAGACATGTGCCAAGGTCCAGGGTTGCCAAGCCCAGCAAAACCCAGTATTTGCCTGCGAGGCATTGCTTACTTAATTGCGTTTCTCAGCACAGACAAACCACAGTGGCAAACCTGTAATCGGATTTTCAGGCTTGTGCTTGACCCTTTAGATTAGATTAGGGCTTCCTCTTAATGCCGTAATTGAAACATTTCCATTCCTTAAAAAAATAAAAATAAAAAGAAAAAGAAAAAGAAAAAGAAAAAGAAAAAGAAAAAAAGAAAAAAAAGGAAAAAAAAGAAGAATAAAGCAGGACTCAAAGCCCTGGGCTTTGGCTCCTCCCTGCTACTTGCTGAGGTGCAGCACTGGGTGCTGGGGGAAGGGAGGAGATTACTGTGCTAATTTGGCCTAGCAATGCAGAGGATTTAATCACGGAAATGTTTACTTGGAGGCATTCACCGTGTTTTTTCTTTTTTTTTTTTTTTTTTTTTTTTTTTTTGACCTTTTAGCAAATGTAGCCTTTGTTTGCATTTTCTGTGGTATGTGTTTGCTGTTCATTTGTGCTGCACATGCTGCGCGATCTTAAGCCTTCGTGCTGGTATTTTTTTTCCTCCTTTCTCCAACTTTCATTCTTTTTCTTCAGCCCCCCCCTCCCCCAAATCCTCACAATTCCTTTCATTATTTGATGTTAACAGCACAAAAAGAAATAAATACTTGAAAGAAGATACAAGCAGTGTTTCTGTTTTACTTCAGAGCTGCTGCTGTAACTGAAAACCAGTCTGCAAGGTCAAAAAGGAAAGAAGAAAAAAAAAGAGCTGCCAGAAAACCTCAACGCTCAGAACACAGGTTGCACGGTCGATTGTAAAGCGATTTTGGGCCCACATGCCTAAAGAGACGAACAGTTGCTCTGTAAATCTCCGAGTGTTTCATATAGTTTCCTTGTCATGTGGCCATTAAGTTTTATAACCTTTATATTTCAAGTGAAACAATGAACGCGAATTCCTTCTAAATGTCTTAATAGGTTCCACATGTTGGCAATTTTTAATATTTTGGTTGCTCGGTAGGTAGCAAGCTCGCCTGTGGGACAGTTGGTCTTGGCCGCAGCGCCTCTCGCCAGCAGCGCCGGCCCGCGCAGGCTCCATCTCCCGCCGCTGCCTGAGGTCACTGTCAAAATACGCTGTGGCACCGTGCTGTTCCGCCAGCAAAATACCTCTGTCTCAAGCGCTACACCCCAGGAATGCATATTTTTCAAGTGTCGTGGCACGTGTCTCGTCCAGAAGCGGTGCTAAAATGTTTGTATTTGGGCTCTGTGTACATTTTGGGGGCAAAAACCACTATATGAGTCACTCGAGTCACCACACAAGACGCCGCAGGCCAACGGGCCCTCAGGGGATGCCCCTCCCAACTCCCGCGGGGCACGGGGCCCTCAGCGACCGTTAGTGACCGTTAACGGCCCTTAACGGTCGCAGCAGGGGGCAGCTGCGCACGGAACCTTCTAGAGAGGTGCCGACAACCCCTGTACCGGGTGCTGGCAGAGTGGGCTGCGAGGTGAGTAAGCACGAGATGCACATTGTTCTTTTCTTTCTTCCTTTCTTCCTTTCTTTTGATGCAGGAAAAAAAAAAAAAAAAGTTTCTTCGTCTTCGCCACCCCACCGCCTTGGGGGCCATTTTGTGGGGTAGGCGGCCAGCGGTAGTTCTGACAGAGCCGCTTCATGTGGGATTCTTTTTGTTCGTGAACTTAGCGGGGGAAAAAAAAAGAAAAAAAAAAGAAAAGCAGACTGCAGGAGACAGTTTGGCCGTGGTGAGTGGAAGAAGCTCAGCCATGCAAAACGCAAGGCAGTACTGTGAGGGTAAGAGATAGGACTGTAAATTAAAGGGTAATTTGGAGCTGAGTTGCATGCACTGGCTGAGCAGTGTGAGTGTCTTCTGCATGTTGCAGCCATGCAAAACCTAAGTGCGCTCCTGGGGTTGATTGGGGCTCCCTTTACCTCCTGCAAAGCAGTGAAGCTCTGATGTCAACGAATGGTGCACAGCTGAAACTGAATCTGGGAGTTGTGAGTTCAGTCACCCACGTACAAGCACAGTTCGACCTGGGTTGGATGCAGAAGGATGGCTGAGCAAGTTGTGCTTGGCCGTGAGTTGGGTTGTGTAAATGGCGAGTAAACACCAAGGGGGTAAAGAGGTGCTTAGGCAAAAGAGCCACCCCCTGCCCCAGCAGCAACAGAAGTGAGTGTAAACGGTGGTGAATAAATGTAGCTGAAGGTAAAAAGCAGCTTTTGCTGGAGGTGGTGTGCTTGTTACCAGCCAGGGGAGCCAGCTGTCCACAGTAGTGCCTGATGGGCTGGTGAGAGCCACAGGTGAGTTTGGCAGCCACAGAGTGACCTCACCTGTTCTTCTCCCTTCCCCAAACATGGTGTATCCTTCAGACAAAGCAGGCAGATGTCCTGAAGGCTTCAGGGAGAAGTGCCTTTTGTTGGAAGTTTCCTAGTGGGAGTTCATTTTCTGCAGTTGGGGTCATTTTAATTCCCTTTCATTTTGGGCTTAATGTCTGAAGACTTTGGTAATCTGTCTGCCCTTTGTAGGTACAAGGGTCTGCTGGCTGAGTAAGTCCGGATACGTGTTCATGACAGAGGGATCAAAAGGAAATGCAGCAAATTATGAATATCTGGAAGTGGAGGATTTGTATGTTTGAAGGTCTATATCTGTGATCTCAGGGGAAGAAGCCTTCCTCTGATCTGTAGAGTCTGCTTGAACAAGGGAACCCTTCAGAAGGGCTGAAATTCAGGCTTTCCAGTTGTGTTACCATTATGTTCTTGTGCTATGGGGTGGGGATTCTTTTTGTTTTTTTTTGGTTTGTTTTCCCCCACAATAGCAGAATCCTTTAACTTGGACGTAGAAAACCCAACCTGTTGATCATTGTTGTGTATGTTGACATTTCTAAAGTGAAGGCTGGTGCTGTCTTGGGGTGGTAGTTGAGCTTTTGGAATGTCTTCTTTATAATTGACAACTGCTGAATCTATTGGGAAAGGCTAAAAATATTAAAATCTCCACATCAGGTATTTTAATGGATGATTCTTGGAGTATAAGTTGTAAATTATCCAGTTGTATTTCTATTAAATTTGTCTTTAATTTTCCCAAGTTAACATAGTTCCCTTTGAAGTAATTTTGCCTTTTTTTTTTTTTGTGGTGAATGGAAGGAGCATGGAACTGGCATATGGGACACTGGAACCCGGCAATTGATTATATTTATTGTCCTTGACACCTGCTCCACGGGTCCGTTTTCTTTTGACTTATCTGTAAGTAGGCTTCAGCGCTTTTGAGGAGTGTTACCATCTGTAACAAACACTTTGAAAGTTTGCACAAAGAACTACTTGTATGGTAGTTCATAGAATGCTTAAGGTTGGAAGGGACCTCTAGAGATCATCTAGTCCAACCCTCCTGCGCACACAGGGTCACCTACAGCATGTGGCACAGTACTGTGTCCCAGCAAGTTTTGAAGATCTCCAGAGAAGGAGACTGCACAACCTCTAGTGTCTGCTCAGTGGAATTAAAACAGTTCTGGATGCCATGCTGAATAAGTAAGTATCTGTGCTGATCTATTCAGAAGGAAGGGTACTGGGTGAGTCATGTAATGTGGCCTCAGAGTTTGGTGTATATTTTTGATTTTTCTTATGCAGTCTTTTGAAGTAAGTTTTACATTTTCCTCAACACCTTGCTTGGCTCTTCTTGGCAATTTCTATGCCCTGAATGTATGCAGGGGTTAGGTGAGGGGTGCTGGATCTTGTTCTTTGGCAAGGGCCCAAGATTTCTCCAACAACAAGGACGCTTTTGTTGCAGAGAGGTCTTTTGCTACCTTGGTATTGAGGCTGTGAATTTTGCAATATACAGTGTCACCAAATTAGTGACCACATTGGAATTACTCTGGTCTCCATTGCTTCCAGGCAAGTTAAGCCCTGTGTCAAGACAAGGTCATTTGAAGATCCTGGGAAGCCAGTTAAATATTACTCTTAGACCACAAGGAATTTCCACTTGTTGTAAAGTTGCCAGACTGTCTTTTCCCTCCTCCGTTTGCCTCAGTGGGACAGAGACTTGGTTCTAAGTGGGTCATGACACCATAAAAATGTTTGTTAAGAGAGTTTCTCCTGGGGCTAAAGCAGGTGAGCTGTACCAAAGCTGTAGAATTGCTGTAATGTCCTTTGTCAGACCAAGGAGTATCATGAAACACCATGGGAAGTGTTTTACTCTTTACAGCAATCATCATCATCAGTTAGCAGAGCCTTAGATCCTCATCCACAGTCCGCTGTCAGGTTTTCAGAATGGACACTGACGTGATGAGGCTTTGAAAAAATACCCAGTGCCTGGAGGTCCGTAGGCTGACTGAGCAGGCATCGCAAAGGCCTGCGCTGATGGTGACCTCTGCTGGAAATCTCTACATAGCAGCTCTCCATCTCGTAGAGGCAGAGAGGTAGATCCAACAGGTGGATATAAGTGTTGATTCTCAAAATCCAAAATAAAGTATAAAGGAGAGAACTGGCTACTCAGCAGAGCAGTACAAGCGTGGCAGGTTTGGTTGGTGGGGGTGACTTAAGAGTATACTTGGTGGGGAAGGCATGCGATAAAGTTGTAGACCCTATAATTTGAAGGGAATCTGTTCAGTCTGCAAGGACAAGCAAAACCTTTTCGTTAATGCATACTGTGAGTAGTTTACATCTTGCATAAAGGCATATGGAACCTGGTTTCCTTTTCCTCAAAAAGCAGCAGCAGTAGTAGCGCTCCTTACCCCAGCCTTTCCTTTAGTGACTTAAGGGATTTTTATGGGAGAAATCCATGTAGGGTCTTTACGATTACTGCCTGTCTTGCTGCAGTTCCCGTCTGTCTTTTGGAATATTGTAACTTTTTTCCTCTGTGTTTCTTGGAGGATTGCTCCGGAGCTTGTAGAAAGGAGATAGGGACTGGACTAAAAGATATCTTAGAAATGGGTAAAACCAGTAGCAACTGCATGACAATCCCATGCAGGCAAAGCCTGCCAGGACAGATCAGGCTTCCTTTATAGGCTATTAGATCCTCAGGGAGTGATGCATTCTTGGAAGAGTGACAGGGCGCAGAGGAGGTGGGGGGGATGCAGGGTGGGTGCCATCCAGCCTCAGGAAAGGTGATATGTTTGGACACAATATCAGACAAATGTTGCTGTTGTTTTATTTTTGCCTCTGAGGACAGAGCTTGTCAAAGTTCAGTACCTAAATAATGATTTTCTCTGCTGTGCGAAGTCTCTCATTCTGTACTTGGCCCTCTGTCCAGCCCCTGCTCCATTCAGCAGGGTCAGGGAGAAGGGGTAGGGGGTGGTGTCTTTGGCTGTCATGAGTCTGCTGGGGAGGGATGAGAAGAGAAGGGACTTGGGGGCTGGGTTCAAAGCAAGGTTAGCCAAATAGTGGATAAATTAAGCAAGAGAAACAGACAGCTCGGCTTGCAGTGAACTTTTCACCCAGCTAACCTGTTCCTCACCCTGTTCTGCACAGGTGGAGTACAACTCAAGTAGAGCACAACCATCGCTCTTCCTGGCTTGTATTTTGCTGTAGCATAAAGCATGGCCAGGAGGAGAGCAGCAACTGAAAGGGATTTGAGTTACTGCTTTGAGCTGAGAAAATGTTACAGGTCTGATTGCTGTTTTAAAAGCACTGAAGCTAACACCACTAATTGCAGAGGGGTTGTTCACTCCAGTGTAGAACCAGGACCAATCATTTCTGGTCACAGAGAATTGGGAAGAAATTACATGCTGGAGAGGACAGGGAATGGATGACAGTGACTAAGCAGGAATGATCATAGATTCTTTGTGGGAAAATGCAAGACTAGGGGGAATTCAGTGAATTCTGATGTTTAGATTTCTCTGATTTTTCTTTGGCATTTACAGTGCTGGTAAATACAAATAATTACTGGCAGATACTGTAAAAACATTTTGCTAACTGTTAAGCTTTTTTTTTTCTCAGTTAATAATATGTATTATTAACTATGCATGGTGTAGTTTGGCTCCTGCTTGGATCACCTCTATGTAAATCATGGGCTTTGCTCCAGAGGTACAGTATGGAATTGAGAGCCCAGTTTGTTGTACTGGCCCTTTCCCCAATACCGCTCTCTATGTCTCTCTCTCCCAAGAAAGCCCCAAGCAAATTAAAGTTGCTGTGTTTTTCAGTAATTGCTCCAGCCATATCAGTGTGCAGTAGTGTGTGAGTGA
>VZSV01000192.1:1182946-1210017 GCA_013398735.1 Nothocercus julius | reverse complement strand
AGAGGGGCAGGATCCCCTCCCTCGACCTGCTGCAGACGCTCCTCCTAATGCACCCCAGGATCCCATTGGCCTTCTTGGCCACGAGGGCACTGCTGCCTCATGGTCAACTTGTCATCCACCATGACGCCCAGGTCCCTCTCTGCAGTGCTGCTCTCCAGAAGGTCAGTCCCCAGCCTGTACTGGTGACTGGGGTTATTTTTCCCCAAGTGCAGGACCTTGCACTTGTCTTTATTGAACTTCATGAGTATCATAATGTACACTGATCAAGGGCCTGCCATGAAGCCTGAATTTTCCATAAGTCTGGACTGGAAACTTCGCATGGTCTGTTGTGTTTCCCCCTCCCCCCAGAAAATAAGGCTTTGTGTTTCTTATTTAGAATAATTACTCTTTTAAGAATAGAAGAGCTAGGTGTATAATTATCACTTTACAAGACTGTGTGTGTGTATGTCTGTGCATATATATACATATATATATATATATAGTCTGTGTGTATGCATATACATATTCCTCCCCTCCTGCCCCATTCTTTGTGAGAAACCAAGTTATGTCACTGGAGTTGGCACTACTATTGCATTAGTAAAATGCAGGAAAGGGGTGGTGGGTTGGTGGGGTTTTTTTTGCAGTTGTCTGTAACCTAAAGAGAGTGTGTTCCTAGAAATGTACCAGAAGTGAAATCGGAGTGGTATTATTGAGTAGGGGAAAGGTCTACAAGGAAGAGAAACAGCAGGCAAGGCTGTTCCCAAGTTGTCGGTTGGTACTTTGTACAGTTAGGAAACAGGTTCGTGCTGAACTCTGCCTACTGCTTTCTCCTGTGAGATTAAGCTACTGAAAAAAGAAATATTTATATTTATGCATTTCTCTCTCTCTCCCTACCCTCCCACCCCCAAATATATAAAAATGTTTACGTTAGCAAGACCTTTTTTGTTTGTTTGTTTTCTGGTTTATCCTGCCATTTGAGAAAACTGTTCATTTCTCTTTTTCCAAAGGTGGCAAGCAAGCAGACACTGTGTCTGTTTGTCCTTCCTGTACTGTTGGAGCACCTGTTCCCCATAGAGGAATTCCTCCAGCAACTACACTTGATTGCGAAGCAAAAATGGATGAGGAATGATGTGGATTTTGCCCATGTCAGGGTCCATATTCTGCATGTGTCCTTTTGCAGTCTCAGTTCATTTACCACATTTCTCCTGCTGTTTCCTCAGTCCACTTTACCATGTATTAGCAGTGTGTTGTTTTACTTAACTGCATCAGAAAAAGCTATAGAGCTTGGGTAGGTGATGTGTAGTCTGTTGTTACTGCAGCACAAAGACATTTCTTTATTATAGTTGCTCTTTGTACAGATGTGTTAGCAAGATGCCTGGATTTTACCTAGTTAAATTTAAATATAATTAATTATTTAATCTTTTCCTCAAGCTTTTCAATAGCTTAGCATCCAGAGTTCCCACTGTTAGTCTCATTTCCATAAAATATCTCAGATACAAAAATCAAAGTGTCTGGGTCAGAGAAATGAAGTTAAAGTCTGGGTTTGATCTGTGCTGACAGTCTAAATTCCAAGGAAATTTTGTATTTCATACTTGGAGCATCAAAACTTAAGTGATAAGAGAGCAGCTTGGCATCTATTCTGCCACCCAAAGTTGTTTGTGGAACTTAGGACTGACTATTTCTGTCCCTGTGGCAGTTGTTAATTAACTAATATTTTTGTAAACGGGGGGGGGAGGGGAGCAGGCTGGAGAGGATGGAATCACTATTTATTTCATGTCTTCAGACTCACAGTGAAATATCCACTGTCTATAAGGAAGTTATTCTGTATTTTTTCAGTAACAGCTCCACCAAGAAAAGGAAGTTGGTCTGGGTGGATAGAGAACATGTAGAACAACATCGGTAAAAGCTAAGCAAAAAGTCAGCTGCAGTGTATCTTTACCACAGCACAATGCAGCAGGGGGTATAGGGTTTTTAATACAACCCAAATGTCAATGGGTTATTTCCATCTTTATTAGCATTCTATTCAGAAAAAGAAGAGCTGAAAACTTAGAAAAGCTATCACCCACTTCATGTAGATTTTAGCAAATGAGCATGAACTAACATTTCCTTGCATGAACTGTATTGGTTGTGTTCTAAAAAGAGTCTGTATGGGGAAGAATCTATTATAGGGGGCCTTTATGGGGCTCCCTGGGGTGCTAGGGGGTGTCTGTGTGTCTCTGTGGGGTGGTAGGGTGTCCTATGGGGTTTGTAGTGGGTCCTAGAGGGTCCTTTGGAGCCCTAAGGCGGGGGTTAGGGTGTCTTTGGGGTCTCTGTGGAGTCCTATGGGGCCCTATAGGGTTTTTAAGGGGTCTCTATGGGATCTCTGCAGTCCTAGGGGGTCTCTGTGGGGCCTGTAGGGTAATATGGGGTTAATATGGGTCCTAGAGGGTCTCTACAGGGTGCTAGGAGATCCTGTGGGGGTTTCTAGGTGTTCCTAGAGGGACCTGTGGGGCCTTGGGGAGGTTCTGTGGGGTCCTAAGGGTTCTCTGTGGGGTCCTGTGGGGTTATAGAAGGTCCTTGGGGGGGGGTCTCTGTGGTATCCTAGGGGGTCCTCTGCAGGCATATGGGATACTATGCGGTCCTGTATGGTTTTATCTGGGATCCCATAAGGTCTTAAGGGATCTCTCTGGAGTCCTAGGGGATTGTAGTGGTCCTAGGGGTTCTCTATGGGCTTGAGAAGGCCCTATGGGGGCTCTAGGGGGCCCTGTGAGACCTTATAGGGTCTCGCAGGGACCTGTGGAGTCCTAGTGAATACTCTTTCCCCCCACACACACCTTGTTTCTGAAATTATCAAATCTTACATTTCTGTTGTTACAGTTTTTCCACCTCTTCCAGTGAAATAAGAAAGGCAGTCATCCTCAGCCTATGTGAAGAACTTTTTGCATCATTTACTAAATGGAATGATGAGGTTGTCTTATCTCTTATAGCTTCTGTTTGAGTTCATAAGAATTTGAGGGAAAGTTAAAAAATTTCATTGATTCTCCATATCCTCTTAAAAGCTATTTTTGAGTATGGCTCTTAGAATGTGAAAGTTATATTTACGCAGTAGTGTTAGCGTTAGTAGTGCCAATAACAATAGGAAGTTCCCAGTAAGAGTTCTAAAATGATATAAAAATAGTTGGCTTACAGCAACAAATAACATCATTTGAGCTGCACAGAAAACCCACCAGAGTTCTAACTCACATTGTTCTAGAATGCTAAACAAGACAGCAGATCTGTTCCACTGTAATCAGTGTTGTGTGAACACACATGACTACGGGCAAGGAATTGTACTTGATAGGACAGGATCAGTCCTAGCATAGTGACAGAGCTGAAGAGCCAATTAGAGTCTGTGGCACTGGTGTCCCGCTGGGCTGTAGTCTTTCAGGGTTTAAATTATGTTTTATTTAGTCATTATCACCAATCAAAGAACTGGTTAAGCTCTTTCCAAAAGGAATCAAGAAATAAATTAATTCATGATTATCTGCAGTGGCTCCCCCAGTTCACGTAACTCTTAAGGGTGGTAGTGTCAAACTTTTTCCAGGTGTTTGCAACTCAGCTGCTGCTTTATTGAACTGCTGCAAAATGTAAGTATGCAAACCATTACCCTCTAGCTTCTGAGCACAGATGCAGTGGGTCTTTTTCTCCCTCCCATCCTATCTTTCCAGCTTTTTATGGCAATAAGAACTCTACATGACAGAGTAGCAGCAAGCCTTAGTAGCAGAGTCTAGTGGGACAGGCATGTTAAAGCACTGTTGAGCCAATACACTTGTTAGAATTCTACATTTTACTTAAAAATACAAAGAAATATACAAAAGTGATGCATTAAATCAGTTTCATTTGTGTAATGGACCTTTATGGATTTTGATTTCCAGTCACAGACCATACACACATCCACCGATAATCGCATTTTCTTTTTTAAGACAGAAAACCTCTACCTCTAGCCCTCACTTTAAAAATACTCTTTACTCTTATATGCCTTCACGAAAGGATTTGAAAAGGAAAACTCACTGAAAGTAAAACTGTAGTGGACTTATTTTGAGTCAAAAGTTTAACAAAATAACACTTCAAGGATGTTTCCCAAAATCTGCAAAAGAACAGTCTTGGGAATATCATGTATTCGCACTTCAGCCTTGCAGAGCAGATGCCATGTTGCATGCAGACATTCAACAGAGGTGTGGAATCATCACCAGAGAAAAAGCATTGTAAGAGCAAAAAAAAAACTCATCTGCAAGTCTATTCCCTCTGTTCATTTTATATATAAATATTATACAGTTCCATTAGTTTCCCTAGCTTTTGTGAATAAAGCTGTCACACTCATTTCTCAATCTCTATCTTTGTTAAAATTGATAAGACAAATACAGATTTGGTATAGCATTTGAAGTGTGTTATTTTTATTATTTCAGAAAGTCTTAACTTTGAAGAGGTTTTCATTAGGACGAGTAATGCAGTGATGTGTATTTTTTTCCAGGCCTTTTCAGTCCAAGCCAATGCTAGCAACTTTTCCACAGCAACTAGTGAACTATATGCACTTACTGGATCAGAACAGAGGGAAAAACTGAAGTTAAAGACTTTCAGTTTCAAAGGTTGTTCTGTTGAACTGTTCTCAAAACAACTTGGAAGCAGGGGCCTCCAGACATGCAAACTTTGCAAAGTTTGAGTTCTGTAATCAGAACAGAATCAGGTTGTTTTCTAATACTTGGAAAATTGAAACTGAATTAGCGAGCCCTCACTACAATATTTAACAAAACAATACAATTCTTTTATTAAAAAGGAGGAGGAAATTTCAGTAGAACAGTAGGCACACATGCACTTAACTGTACCACTAATTTGAAAAACCAACCAACAAAAAGAAAAAAAAACAAAAAAACAGTGCATCCTTAACAGTGTTGAACAGACATACAAACAACTGCAATTAACTTTTTTTTTTTTCTTTTAACCTTTATCCACATTCCTGTACTGTGAAAAGGAGAGAGAAAAAGAATAAGAATAGTTTAATTTAGTGCAATAGGACTCAGTATAGCTTCTTTGATTACTTTACATAGTAAACAGATTTCTATATATACCAACACCCTGGTCTGTACTCCTTATTTACATCAAACACTGTTTTACATATATACAGGTTAGCAAAATACATGAATTCTCCCAGAAACAGATGCATTTCAACTATATTTTGTTATACAACTAATGTTAAAAAAAGGAAACAAAAAACAAACAGCAGCCCACCACACATTTTCTCACTCACAATAATTCCATTATTAAAATTGTCTTTATTTCCTTCCAGTGTTGTACTTTCTGTGGTTACAGAGCACTGTCACCTGCAGACTGGTATTTGCACTTCACAAGATATTTCAAGAGTCCAGCTCTAATTGTTCTTGATTTTCACTAAGTCTTAGCATAAGCTGTTGTTCATAATAAAGGCTCTTTGCATAGTTTATTTCTTGAGACAGCTTTACTGCAAGAATTTCAGATTTCACATGGACCTGCAAAGAGACAATTTGCTTTGTTAATGTAGCACTACTCTTGTCTAAAGCAGAATATAGTTTTCATTACCACAAAAATTGCAAGGATTGGATTAGATTGGCTATGCTTGAAGTCTCCTCTAATAAATAGCAATGTTTAGTGACTCTTTCTTTCCTATTCAGTGCTGAGGCTGAAGTACAGAAGATGTGAGTCTAACGCATGTAACTATAGGTGTTTTAGGAAGACAGCAGAAACATCTTGGAATATTTGAAGTTGCTTCCTTTGACTTCCCTTCCTACCTTTCAGCTAGCTTGTCTGTTTGGAATGTAAACTGACTTGGGTCAGGGGTGAGCTTGTAAACTTGCCTGTAAAACATACCCCTGAGCAACTACTTGACAGATTTAGCAGTGAGTTCTGATCAGCTTTTATATGCATGACATAAGGAGTTTGTTTAGTCCTAGATATTCTGCAGTAAAGAATGATATGTATGCCAGGAGAATGGAAAACTATAAGTAATAAGGCATATAAATAGTAAGTATAAGGCAAAATATTTAGGTTCTGTATATGTATTGCAAAATTAAAAAGCCATTTTCAGCTACAGAAATATTTTTCTTTAACTTTTAACTTTGTCTTCAGGAAGATTATAGATTTTTCTATCAGCTTTCTTCCAAGTTTAAGGAACAAGTTCTGTCACTTAAACCCTTCTAGCAGCAGCTAGTTACAGTGTTAAGAAGACAGTTTTCATTACTACACAACACAGGAAACCAAACAACCGTGACTACAAACACTTTTAGAATAGTACATGCATTCAGGGGTAGGGGGAAAAAACCTGGATGAGTAAAACAACAGGGGCTAGATCCTTACCATTGGTTTTTGTTGTGATGGACCAGGAATTGCTACACCACTGCTTGTATTAACAGCTTTCTTCGTCAACTGTATATACACTTTGCCGTGATCTTTGGAAACAAGGCAGTGGTAGAGATCATCGTACTTGACTTCCAGGAAGATGGCCTCACGGTCTGTGTAGTCACCGCTCTTCAGGAAATAAACAGCTTTAGATGAAATGAGAACACAAGAGCTGTCTATGTTCTCCACAGCTATGAAGCTAGAAGGGAGAAAAAAAAAAAAAAAAAGGAACACATTTCTTAACCTGTTTTGTTTGACATGACCTTTAAAATTTTTCTGAAAAAGAAAAAGTAAAATTAATTTGTATTTACTCAAAACTGCTATAAAAAGAGCTGATGAAGACCTCCTCACACAGTTAGGAAAAAGAAATATTGTAGATCAAGTATTATCACTAAATGTCTGGCTCCTATCTTTGGGGATAAAAAGGACATATAAAAGCATCCTTTAACAAGGCTTAGGAAGAATAATTTCTTTGCATTTGAATACTGCAAGCTGTGATTTTGCAGTTGAACTGTAACTTTCGTTCCATTGCTGATTATGTGAACAGTACGCAGCTCTTTATGACTACAGCACTATCCATCTATAATACATTACATGCCTACTGTGCTTCATTTTGCCACATAGTTCCCCCCCAATAAAAGCAAGGAACAAGTTTAACCTACTGCCTGGATCAGTAGCTAGAAAAGAGAAATTAGCTGTTTAACATGGTGGGTAAAAGGTTAAGCAGCAAGCAGATTTCCCTGGAGAGAATAGTCTAAGTGATGAATAGGGGAGGCAGAAAAGGTGAATTAAGAAGATTGAGAATTACAATGTCTAAAAAGGTGAATGTGTAAAAATAGCAATAAGGAATGCAAAAGTGAAATATGTATTTTTATACATAAACACTTCTTCCCCACTTCGGATTTGCTACTGAAAAGAATCTTGTGGCGTTTTAAAATACTGAAACTTAAAACATTGGATTTGGGTTTATACTGAGAAAAAGCCTGCTAAATGGCATAATTATGCTCTGTCAACAGTCCATAAGGCTATAAACTTACCTGTAAGAGTAAGTGCTTAGTGAAATGCTGTTTTTACAAGTCTCTCCACTGCTGCAGTAATGATTATGCAAAGTAGTGCTCTAGTTACCAGCACTGGAGGGGTTAACAATTCCAGAACTACAGTCAGCTCCATCATTTAAGTAGCACTATGCAGAGGTGACCCTGAGCTGTATCTGAATAAACCCTTATCAATGAACAGAATTTTTATAATAAAAGCAGTGCTGATGGTCAGATCCTAGGTTCGTTTTGTAGTATGAAAGAGTAATTCCAGTAATTTTATGTTAATCATTTTCTGAAAGATGATGTTTTGCACTGAACTTGTATTTTCCCTGCCCTGTACCTTCTAGTGATGTCATCTCACAAATGCTTTTGCTTCCATAAATTTGGAAAAGGCATACACACAATTCAAGGTAACAAATAACACTTCAAGTACTGAGAAGAGCACAGATACTAAAAAAAGCCTTAGAATGGACTTCATATGAACATGCATAATATGGAATTGAACTGGAGGAATAGGCTAGTGAAGTGTGTTTCTTTATGCGAAAGAAAAGAAATTTCAGCATTAAAAAAAAGGTGAAAGACATTGTTAACATAGTTTTTGAAAAAAAAGCAATCATCTCAGTTCTCCTTCAGGTTACAAAAATTTAGATAGGAAAGCCTGAATTTTAAAACACGAGCATTATGGCCTGCTGATCAGTCCCTGTCCTTAGAGCACAGAGATAAACAAATCCAGGTCAACTTGTGGTGGATTTTGGCCTTGAGTTAGGTAAGAATCTTACACTAAAAGCAGAACCCGAGGGAGCCAGCTTGCATGCTGGCTACCTTCACTTTTTTCCACCAAGAAAAAAAACACTGAGAGGGTGATTTTTTTTCCTTAAATTTCTAATACAGTATCACTGTTTTATGCAGTTATCACAGCATAAAGTTAAGAAATTTTAGAGGGTTTTGTATATGCGCTCAGAAGAAAAGCTGCTTTTCTGATGTGTGGTATTGCAGTCTTAAGATTTTCCTCATCATCGATGCGAAGCACCAAAAGCTACTCTAAGTTCAGTGGAAAAAAGAGGGAAATCTGCTTTTAGTGTTGGTTTTTGTTTCCTAAGAAGATCAGATTCTGTCTCTGATTTTTCACACAAGGTTGTCACTGTTGCCATGTGTCTATTTTGAGAAATGGAAACAGAAGACAACGATTTTATGGTGAAGCCCAGGAACATCAGCTAATTTGTAATTCAGGCTCTACATTTTGTTCTAAGTTTAAGTCATGCATCATGACCCATTCTCTCTTGCCAACACTTATTTCTCTGTGCCTCATCCTCAGTATGCATATTTAACCTTTTAAGGTGTAAATTTAAAAACTTTTTTTTAAACAAATCCATACTTTTGTGCTATTAAAAATCTCAAATTAATAAAAGAAAATGAAAAATGAAACATGAACCAGTAGAACAAAGCAGAAGCAACGAGATCTCTGGAGTATTTGTGGGTTTTTAATAACATCAGGAAGTAATTACACAATATTTTCCAGAAGTGAAACAGTGAGCCTAACTGGAAAAAAATGTGGAAACATTTAGTTAGAACAGTAGAGCAAGGTATTAAACTCCCTTTTATGGATTTAACTCTGAAGGAAAATATGCAAATAATCAGGTCTTTAAATGTGTTTTTGGTTATGATACTAAGATAAAAGTCAGAGGCATAATTTTGTACTTATTTTCCATGACAAGAAACACTTTTTTTTGTTGAGTGATGTTCCTAATGGTCAAAGTCATAGTAAATGAACATTGTCTCTTTCAATGACAAGAGCCCCCGGATCGGCTTACACGGTACACATGTGAAAAGCTGATGCTAAAATTTTTGTTACGAATTGGCCTCTTCCAATTTCCCCACTTAGAGCCAAACTATACTCATGTGACAGCATAAAGTCTCTCAAGTAACAGGACAGGAAAGGTGCAAGGCCATGGAAGTGCAAGTTAAGTGGCATACTATAAACTTCCTTACGGGCTGCTGAAGGCAACATCTGTATGGGACAAAAGGCTTTCAATGCCTGATTTTTGCACTGGAGAAGTTAAAATACCCTGCTGAGTTTCTACAGCCCCCCTCTTAGGGTGGCTTCACCATCAGGTTTCATCTATTGGAAACAAGTTCAACTACTTCGTCTTGGAAGATGCTCTAAGGAATGACAAATCCAAGAACACAGCAATTCACCCTCTCCACTGACAAAAGCTGTTCAGATAACAGTGGTACAGAGGCACCAGGGTAAATAATGAATTACACCTTAAAACCTAGTCCAGCAAACTCGCATATCTTGTAGAAACATACGGATACTTTCCTGGACCTTAACTCTATACACATGTTTTCATACCCTTTAAAACTGACAGCTTACATGTTGTTTTCATTTGCTTTCATGCACAAATAATCAAGGCATTCAAGCATAGATGCTCCTTCAGTTTTGCACATACAACCCATTCAGGTTATTCAGTACTGACTCTTCTGAGCTTCTCCTGCCCNAGTGTATTTGCCAATTATATTTTTAAGTGTGAACAACTTGAACTCTCAAATATCAAATACCACAGACTGAATTTAGTTTCTCTCACATTTCAAATGTGCCGCCAGGGCTGCCTCAAAGTGCACAAACAATCGTTTCACATACTGCTCCCTCAGAGCAGCTACTAATTCAGGCCTTCAGCTGTGGGAAACAGAAGACAGCAGAGACAGCTAACTTACGAGACGCTAGTTTGGGTCTGTACATTGGTATGGTGAAAGTGAGTACAAGTTATCAACAGGTACTTGTTTTATCATAGCACAATGAGAGCAAGACACACTAACAGGTTAACTGGACTGAGATTCTTCCTCAAAGACAGAGTGGGGCTGTGCTCATTGAAGTACAGGTGTCAGAAACCAAAGCTCTGACTTCCACAGACAGCACAAGTGAAATATGGGAGGCCTGTTGCAGTTGGGTTTGTTGCATTCAGTCAGTGGATGAACGATGGTAGGAGTCATCAGGTGTTCGTGCTGTGCTGCTAATCAGCATCAAGAGTAAATGTGTGTGTAAAATAATTCCGCCTCTCTTTCCCAAAGACACAAAAATAACATGATAGCTACTCAGTAATTGTGTAAGTCGGTACTTACAACTCATCTTGGATGTTGTCGGTCAGTTTAAACAGCTGTTCTTGTCCTTCTGCTTGACTTTCTGAATAGCGGGGCAAGAGTCCTTGAGGTCCTCTACAGCAGCGTGGCTTTCGCACCCTCTCAGCTTGTGTTCTACATACAAGATAGATGAAAAAAAAAATCACGTGTTGCAACAGCAGTGCTTTTCCTTCCACTTAAACCCATTAGCACATGAAGCTGTGTTTATTCAAAATACAACATCTTCATTAACACTGCACATGGAGTCTGTAATAGGAAGACATGGTTTCAGTTCATAAAGTTTTGCATTTCAAAGAAACATTTCTGGTTTATTCCAGTTAGGAGGAAGTATGGTAAATGGACATGAAAAAGCAATCTTAACTGAGCAGTCTACAGGTTTTCAGATATATGAATTAATAGATTAATAGATTCTGTTGATTTGTTTCTTCTCAGTTCTCTACAGAAAGTAGGAGTGCACTGACCTAAATAAAGCCCACACTGATGGACAGTGTGTCATTAGGTTGAGAATTAAGGGCTGTGAAACTAGGAGGGCTCAGTCATGTTTAAATGAGAGATGAAAGAGAAAAGAAAATTCATAGAGCATCCATGTTTAACATACTTCATTGAGTATACGTAAAAATGTGAAGAACCCCTGCCCCCCCCCCAAAACCCACGTGGCCTAAGAGAGGTTGATACTGGCCATAGCACTAAAGAACTGTAGGCTAGGTTCCTCCCTTAGCAGTATTTTGTTAAGAAACAATATTCCGAATTCCTCTAAGCCTTTGGAACGCCCTACCCCTGAAGAATTGTGTTACAGGCTGCCTAGCCCTGCTTTATTCTCTGCCCTTTCCCAATAGCATCATTCAGGGACAGCTTTTTTTTTTTTTTTTTTTTTTTTTTTTTTTTTTAAACATGGTATTTTTTTCATATTGCTTTCAGGCTATTGCTATTGTTATTTTTTTCAAACTAAATGTACCACTTCTGGTTAGCACACTCTGCTTCCTATCTTGATGCTTGGTAAAGATCCTGTACAGTGGACTTGCTTTTATCCTTTTCTGATCAGAAGATTGGGAAAAGACTCCTCTGGAACGACGTGTTTTCTTTTTAAGCTGCTTGGCAGTAGCATGCTAAGAGTACTTGCCGTCTAAGCTTTGCTAAGCTTTGCTTTCTGCAGATGTTTTCTCTGGAGTCTTGTTTCTGCGGTACCTTTCCCTCTCAGCAATCCTATGTGAGACTTGCAACAAATGTACCCTTTTAAAATTTGTTTTCCTTTGAGTCTTCGACATTCCTGTCTTCTAATCATGGCAGACCTTTTCTTTGCCCCTTTCTATCTTGGCTGCAGTAAATGTTTGAAGAGAGAATTTTAGATGTTGTTCAACACTTAAATTTGTCTACATTTTGTTCTTAACAAGTGACTGAATTTAGTGTGTCCATCATTGATCTGTTCTGTATCAACAATGTATTCCGCAAACAAGGTATAGCCACCAAAGAGGCTTTACAAGGCTTTACAACCCAGCAGACTAAAACCTCAACCAATTTATAGGAATCATGCATTAGGACTATCTGGTAAATTTGTTCATGAGATTGTGTCACTGACCTGGTTTAACTACATTTACAGTGGCTTGGAAGAAGCACTTACCAGTGATCCTTTTTGGAAAGAAACTTAGGAGAGACAGACAGCTGTTGACTTCAGTGACTGCACTTCAGCTGACCTATGGTTATACTGAAAGTTCCATCGTATATGAGAATGGAAATTCTCCAAATAAAAGAATGCGAAAGAGCAGGAGCATAAGAAGCCATAACAAACAATCAGTAATATTGCCAATAAAATATAATCTGTCAAATTCTTAGTTGTACCTCCGTTGGCAGTTTTTCTACAGCTTTTAACATTATCTACTGTGAGATGAAAACAATGAGACAAAAAATACATGACCACATAAAATTCTGAGCTGGCAAAAGCTCATTTTGCTAGTTTCCAGCTTTTAGTTATATGTGTACAAACACGCACATATCTATTGCTTAACCAGAACTTTGTGGTCTTGAATACTACAGAATATCCAGTACTGTCTGTGCATTAGAACATTTCTGTCAGATTAAGCATCTTGTGCCTCCCATGACCACAGAACGACCACATCGTATTTTGGGTATTTCAACAGAAATACATCTGTTGAAGCATATTAATGGAACCATTATCTCAGAAACAGCATGCCATTTTCCTTTACAAGCTAGTTTAACGCCAATGTGTTGGGACACCTTTTTAAAAGGGCGGGCAGTTGTGTTAATTCTTACACTAGAGACTTTTTTTCCCCCTTTGTTTTTAGGGAGCACATCCGTAAGCAAACTGTTCCCAAAGTTACCTCTTCCTCCTGCAGTAAACCTGTTCTTCTCGAACATCAAGATGGGACAAGCTTTTTCCCTCCCCCCTCCCATTTTCTCCCTCAGATTGTTGCCAAGAGACCATCATTTAACTACTTAATAAATAATAACCATTTTCTAGCTTTGCTTTGAACATTCTGCTATGCAATTTTCAGTTTTGGTAAATCATACATTAATTAGTCATGGTGTTACATAAACAGGTGTTACATAAACTAGTTAAAAAAAGAAAGCTATTATGATCATTCAGATTTGCCGCACAGACATATTCTTCCATTAGTGGTGTTCATCCGAATCGGAGTAAATACAAAGTAAATGGATGACTTTCACAACCTACATATGATTTAAAATTAATCCACTGAATAACAGCTGTACACAGGGACTAGAACTTCAGTTCTGCTTCCACTTCTGATGTTGTCTAGTATTAACGCTTTCATGCTATCCAGCTCTCCTTTCCCTTCGATTTTCTAGTTACAAACAAGGTTCTGCTACAGCAGTCACAGTTGCACAACAGTATCGTTACATTCACAAATGTTTCTTACAAAGTATTAATAAAAGCAAGCATTTGTCTTCAGGAAGTGTGAAGTGTTACAGAGAAATTAAAAGGCTCCAACCAGCATTATACTGTCCTACCTCCTTCACTTTCAAGAACAGCGTAACTGTGAAATCTCACTTAACTCAGAAGCTTCCACTGGCTGTTAAACTTCTCTACAGCACCTGTAGCTCATATCAACAAGTTTAAAAAGCAACTGAAGCTTAATGTACTGTTTCTAACTAGCTGCAGTAGCTACAAGCCAGTCAGTAGCTTTTCACTTGAACACTTTTTTACTGTGCATTCAGGAAAGTTAGATAATGGAGCATTCAACCATTCAGTTGGAATGAGCAACAACACTGCATAATGGTTTTTGTATTAATAATCTTTCAGATAGCATTCAACTGTGCTATTTAGTCTGTAGCGCCATGAGAAGAGGCATCTGAAGCAAGACTACTGGGGAAAAAAAAGAATAGGGCTTTTAATCAGACATATTTTGTGGAAACCAGGACATGAGAGAACACTGACTGGCTTCTCACGTCTGGCACAGAAGCAGGTCAGAGAGACTAAACAGCAGTACTAGGCACTATGGTGGACTTCTGGCAAAGTTGGCAATTTGTGATTTTTTTTTTTTTTAAAACCACATTAGTTAATATGGTGC
Source organism: Nothocercus julius (assembly GCA_013398735.1). NCBI lineage: Eukaryota > Metazoa > Chordata > Aves > Tinamiformes > Tinamidae > Nothocercus > Nothocercus julius. The sequence goes on along the minus strand of VZSV01000192.1, from coordinate 1,195,931 downwards.
TTACTATCCCCATCACTCCTATGTGCTAAAACATTCATCTTAGGGAGAAAAGATAATTTCCATCTTGTCGATAAGAAGGTCAGCTGCTTTTCAATAAAGTGTCACTAGTGATAGCATGAATTGCATTGATCCTCCCAGTCCGTCAGCCCTTGGCAAACTAGTCTGTTTGGTCTGGACAGCTAACAACATTCCACACTACGATTTTTTTTTTTTTTCCTTTAAATCTACAAATTTGTTCTACTGTCTCAAGTTACATTCTGTAAATAATAAGCAACACTAATGAAATGCAAAAAGCTGAAAATTTGCAAAGCAGAATGAACGATGGTGTGCCCACATCTGTGTTACATTACACATGCACTCAACAGATTTGCTGATTCTTTTTTAATAAGCACACAAAGGCAACACAAGACAGAAATGCCCTCGTGTCTACTAGTCACAGTAGGGAAGAACGCTGCTGAATAGAGACACAAAGAGATTGGAAATGGTGTCAGAAGGTTCAAGCACACAGGACTGTTCTTCACTGTTGAGACAAAGCTGAACCCTGGAGAATCTTATTTCAGCTGGACATATGCACATTCAAAACTGAAATGCTTACATTCCTGTAACAGCGTTAATTGGCTGGCTTTTGCTTAACAGATCGTGGAATTCATGCTGGCCAGTTTTAGGTTAAAAGCTTTGTGATCAAGCAGATCACTGCCCCAGTAATGCAAGGAAGGTGTTCGGGCAGTACTGGTGATAATTATTTACCAGCTTAGAAAAAAGCTCTTGATTGCATATAACGAGCTTCCATGGCTTTTACACATAATATTTTAAAGTTTTTTTTTTTTTTAATTGTAAGTCAGATATATTTGGATTGATCTTCTGTTTGTTTTCAGACACTCACAGCCTATTACCACAGCCCAATAAAGCAGATAAAATATTATGACTTAAAGCGATTCCACAGACCACTTACCACGTAAGAGACAAGTTTGGAAAAAACACAGATTTAGTAGCATTTAGGTACTTCTGCTGGGCTGTTACTTGGGCATTATGTATCAGGCTTTCAGCGCAATCTGCATCACAATATTTCTTCTTGAGACCTCCAAATTTCAGAACACACTGCTTTGGCATGACAGAAGTCATGTTATAAACTACATACAGATTTTCATCCAATAATCAGAAAAGACACCCAAAAACTAGCACAGACAATAGCTGTTAAGTGCAAGAAACATTTGTGACATTCTGAAAACAGCATTTAATGAAAGAGGCTCATCACAGCAACTACAGCTGTTGTCTTGACTGACCGTCACCAAAACCACAAAGTCCAGTCTAGGTGACAAATAATGGTGTGCTAATTAGCCACACAAGCCCTCCAAAGAACTCTCCCTAGCCACAGGGCAGCCACGCACCCTCCGGTAATGATAACAAGACCCGCTTCTTTCTGCCAAAACTTCCAGCAGCTATCACTGGTGTGTTCAACAGCCTTGTCATTCTAACCTGTTTAGAGCAGCAACTAACTAGTTCTGGTATAGCTCAAATTCTTTCAGACTTTCTATCGTAAAAAACTGTTTTTTCAGGTTTGCATAAAATTTATCTGTAAAAGTCTGTTCCAAGCTGTAACTTGGTGTACTGACTTTCTGTCTGGACTTTTTTTTCCCCTCCCCTGCAATAATTATAAAATAACCTTAGTTCAGACAAAGGAAAACGGACAGGAAAGACGCGTAGGATAAAGTTCAATTGTTGCTGGTATTTTGAAGAAATAATATTCAGTCTGTTACATACTTGGCTTTGGAAAATGACTGCTTCATAAATACAGGAAGTACCTCATCTAAGGAGGGTTTAGTGCATTTCAAACATTAAGAGAAGATCAAATCCAATCACGGGAGGAACAAACTACATCTTCTGTTACAAGAGATGCAAAGACTAAAATGCTTGTCACAGTTGTCTAAGACTGAATTCTACCTGGAGTCTTTACTAAGTATCATCATACCATGCCTCTCATTTCCATAAAAGGCCAAATGAAATCAGTCCTTAACCTGTCTTCTAAGCAATTATGGAAAGGATGCAGTGAGCAGAGCAGACTGAAGCATGCTAGAATCAAATGAATGTGTACCCTTAAAAAAATACCTCCAAGGTCAAGTAGCAACACAGTCTACAGATGATACAGTTACATCACAGTACTTAAGCACTAAGGACAACAAATAAAAACAAATACGTAACTTCTGATACAGCAATTTCTGATGCACTTCTGCAAAATAATAAAAATCTACTATTTCCATTAATTTTCACCTTGTTGAAGTTGCTTCCTACTCAGTTTCATATGATGAATTTCTGAGATCAGCTGGAATGTTCTCTGCCTATAGTGACCAAAAGGGGACAGGTAGCATTATTTACTGTGTGCTGTTTTATGCATCTGGGAGGATGAACATTAAATGATTTTTGCCCTGTTTCTGAGAACCCAAGAAATTGTGTGTTTCATAACTTGCATTTTGACTACTGGTAGATGGCAATACTATGTTGTAAAGAGTAAATACAGTTGCCTCCTTTGCAGTGTTGGGTCTTGAATATACAGTTCTCAGGGAAAGCGCAGGAAGATAATTTCTTGAAGTCCTGCCACATGAACCCAGAGAATTGGCACAGTAAATGGAATTCATTCACCAGTTCAGATAGATGTTTTTAAGGTGTGTTACAGACACACATGCAGTGCAGTCAGTCCAAGTGTTAGATTTGGCATTAGAATATCTGAGTTAGCTGCAAAAATGTGTAAAATCGTGAGCCAGACAGCTCCCTGCTGACTGCATATCTGAGGAAGCTCATATATACTGTTTATTCCAGCAAATGCACAGAATATATTGTACTTGTTACGAGTGCTCCCAAAATGCTAGTTTCAGGCAGAAACATGCAAACAAGTGGTGCCTAGGGCTAAAACCTCCCACTTACTGTCAAATCCCTCCTCTTCTGAGGGATCTACCAGCTCAGATGCAGAAGACCTTTAGCTGACCCAATATGCTCTTTAGAGAACTACAGCATGCTGAAGAAGCAACTTTATCATGTAGGCTGTTCCTGCAAGCTTCCTGGAGATGTAGTTACCTCCCTCCCCCATTTATTTTCTTCACACGATCAAACCAAAATGAGTACTACTCTTTGCACTTAGGACTGTATTACATCTCTTCACACTTTAAGTTCAAAAGGAAGTGAGAACTTAACTTTGCTTTCTTAAAACTAAGGCATTGTGTCACTGCTTTAAAAACAAGAGAGCAGCAGCTGTACTCACTCACCCAGCTGAATGTTCTTATGACATCCATATTAAAATTGGTATCTGAAAAAGCTTCCACACATGTCTGCATACCAGCCAGCTGTGTGCCACTTACCTCAGTCATAGTGTGCATTAACCGACGTTAACCTTTCCCACCTACTCCACCTCTGACTGCTCTGCAGCAGTTTTTCAAGTACTTCAGCATCATTAAGCTGAAGAAGTGCACAAAATGTAACACTGCTGTCTCAGTTTCCAGTTTTTCCCCAAGCTCTTGTTTTGATTATAGAGTGACGTTACTAGAGGTGTCATGTAAGAATTTCCAGTCTTACAAATGTGTTCAAAAATGCTCACATTCACCTTTTGATTCAACTTACAAGACACAGTTCTTAGCAGGGCTTTCTTGCAAACATCTATTTCAACAACAGCAGCCGAACTTGTCTTAATAGCCCTGGTAACTTCAATATTCACTCAAGTTGCTATATCTTGAGACAGGGCAGTGCAGTGCCAACTACTCCCAGAACATCACTCTTATGTCTGTGCTCATGTATGGTCCCATCAAAAACCCATCAACACTGGCTAAGCAGTGGCCATTAGTAGCAACAGCAAACATGGTCAGCTGCATTTCAATTTAACAGGAGTGTTTCCACATTACACTTACCTTCCTGGGAAAGAAGATCCTTTCTCAGAAAGCAACCACTGGCTCCTATCCAGGACAAGAGTATTAACTGCTGGGTCTGCATGAAGGGCTACAGAAATGGACTATGTTGATCAAGTTCCTGTTTTCTGCAGTACAAGCAACGCTGCAAGAAGCACAGCAAAGCCCTCGACCGCAAACTTGACAGAAGGAGAAAGACGTGATTTTTAAAGTTAACAGTTGCAAGAACAATTTAAATCACCTGGCTGTACATGCAGAACTGATAAAGAGCCTTCCACATGTTAACAGCAACATTAGGTGAAAAAAATATCCATAAAAATACTGGCCACATACATAATGAGGTGACATCACGGCAATAAATAGCTCCATTTGTATGAAAACCCTTGTTCAACAACCCAGAAGATCTCTCTGAGCAGAAAAGTAAGTAACTACGGATAAAATAGTACTGGAACAGAGCTGTGGGTCTGCATTTTTTTTTTTTTTTTTTTTAAAGGATCAGTTTTGCATATTTTTCCCAGATCACTTTATAAATCTGCTGCACATTAGAAATCAGACACACATGTATTTTTTCCAAGTAAAAAAAAGTTGAAGGTTTACATTTTTAATAGCAACGTGACTATTTCTGAATGGCAGCAGTATATATTACATGCAGTGTGAGAGGGTTAAACAGGACAGCCTCAACTCTTTATAAACTTTTGCCCTCTGGATATGTACTCATTGGCTGCTGTACAAGACTCGAGCTGTATTACACGCCTTAACGATATGGTTCAACTGTCGGTCAGGCTTGGGGCCTGGCAATAGGCCAGACCGCAATCAATGGGACACAAACCTCCCCCTTTCAGATCATCACGAAAGCTCATATTATCTCCTTTTTGTCGTGCTGGTTAAATTTATGGAGCAGAACCCCGAAGCTGCATTCCTTGGCTTGGGCCAGCCCACGCGGGCCTCCCTTTGTTTGGTACTGTAAGCGAGGCGTGCTTTGGAGGATTGCAGGGTTGTTAGTTCAGGCACTGACTGTTTGCTCATGACTGAAATGAAAAGAGTTCAGTGGAAGGGCAAAAGGACAGCACAAGTGTAAAACCCCATCCCAGCAGGCCCCGGGCTCCCATATACAGCCTTGCGACTGGGACCGAGCATAAAAACTGGCTGTTAGTGACAAAGGAAAAAATTCTGGCTAGTAACAGGTAAGCAGGGTAAGCAGCACATTAGCACATTCCTGGCCAAAAGGTCAGCTGCTTTCAAGTAAGCCTGTAATTTCTACAGTAAATATGAACATAAACTAATCTGGCTTGTCACACTACATAGAAGCAGGAGTAGCTATAAGGCAATGCCACATCTTTTAATTTGAAGACAAAAATCTTACCAGTGTAAACAGCATTACCTGTCCAACAGCATGTTTGAATAGTTCTACCATTTTGAAGGTGTAGAGAAACTTTAGAGAATCCGATGACATGATTTTTATGCTTAACAAAAAGGTGTATGAAGTAATTCTTGTAACACACAAACAAGCACCACTGAAAACACAGTACGAGGTTTAATTTCATACACGAGAAACATATGTGTGTGCCAAACACACGCAGCAGAAACAGGGAAGTACAAGGGAAGCCACAAGAACTAAGAGTAGCAATATGACATGGAGATTGCTGTTTGTAAGGAGTGTTTCACATACACTTGCTCCTTATCGTGTATCAAAGAAGATACCCGTGTACTTGCACTTTAGTCCTAATACTGTGAAAGCTCTTCAGTACTGATAACCTACTTTTACTTTCACCATTTAGTGCAAGAAAGACTTGTAAAAATTACTTCCAAGAAGTAATTACTTCCTAGACGTGGCGCAACAGACAGATATTTCTAGACATGAGGTCATAAAGCTACTGCATTGGTGAGCAATCCATACCTTTTGTGTTTGAAGTAAGTAACTGCAGTATTAACACTAGTTTCATCTTTTCTATTAACTTTTATAGACTGAAACCCACTCCCCTCGGAACAGACATTACATGTTTTCAGTAACGGGGATCAAGTCTGACTGGTTTAATGCAGCCTGATGATTTGTCCTGGTACATGCCAGCAGAGATGTCTGTTTTGAATAACGCTTTTGTTCCTTTCTGGTGCATATACATTTTTCCACTTAACCCACCTAATTCTAAGCAACTAGATTTGTGAATGGAAATTGTGAATACCGCGCTGCCTGATCTTCGTTGACTTTTTAGTTTGTTCTGCTGATGCTAGCAGACGAATCTAGGTTTTCAGGCCCTTTCCGGTACCATTCTGGGAGATATCCTTGCAAATGATTTCCACCCTTGCAGACTGGTTAAATCTACAGCTTTGTCCAGTTATTTAAAACCAAAACAACTATGGCATAAAACTCACTGAAAGAGCAACATCACTTAGTTGAGAGCTTTCTAAATAAGGAAGACTCTTACAAAAAAAACCCCAAACACTATGGAAATTCAGTCTAAAGCACTTGCAGCTTCTAAAGCCACTAGTAAATGTTACCTTTTGCAGGGAATATCACAGCAAGAACTATGTTTATCTTTTCAAAGCTATTTGCTGATCATCATGAATGGACATCTCAAGAAAGCGGTAACTGCACATTTTATGCTCGAGTAACTACTCAACACTATTCAGTTATTTAGTATTTCCCTTTTTCACTCATCTGTCCTGCCCTCACCAGATTGCATTCCGGTGCGCCCGGCCATTTCGGCCCCTTACCCAACATCCTGTATTCCATCAGTATCGTTCTGCCTTCAAATGTCAAATTTAACACCAATATTACAGTGGAAAAAATGCATAAAGAGGTATTAGTTTGGCATATGGACCAATCTAAGTCCATTTACTTCCTCTAAAAAGAGAGAGATGCTTCAGTGCAGAGTTTGGATTCTCCCATCCACGTGGAGTTCTGCTGGGTAATAAGCAGTAAACAGTGTTTTCACAGAATGAAATATGAGTTTTTATACATGAGGCTCTAGGATTATAGACGCTACAATAAAATAGCATGAAGCAACTTGATGTGTTTTTCTTTTTTTTTTCTCTTTTTTTTTTGAGCTTTATTCTGTGAATTGCAGAATCAGGAAAACTGCATGCATCAGGCCTACTTTCTTCAACCATGCATAGCTAATTCTGCTTTATTGTGAAAAACAGGCTATGCTCCCAAGTAATTATTCTTCAGCTCTTTGTCCTACAGGGGGATGGCAAAGGGAACAAATTGTGAGATGTCCGTGTGTCAACTTGAGGAGCGGAAGGGGGAAGACTGAGAGAAAAGAAAAAGTTGTTTTTTCCCTTGCTTCTTTCTGGTTACAGTATTGCAGCCAGAGTATTTCTCTCACACACAAATTTGTCTCTCTTTTTCTGGATCTCAGGCAGACTGAAATGCAAAATAAATTATTTGTCTACAAACTATATATATATATATTTTTTTTTTTTTTGAAACAGCCAGTCTTCCAACTAAAGACTGAGTTTTTAAGGATTAGTCATTGCTTGAGAACACACAGCTTCCGAAGCAGGGTGAAACCCAGAGCTGCGCTCCAGCTCCTGTGGGTTTGGGCACTCCGGAAACCAGAGCAAACAAGATGCCTCTGCTGTTCAAGTTCCTTGCATAGGGCTCTAAGAGGAATTTGTCAGGAGGAGGGAACATGCAAGGAAATCCCAAAAGGATGACGCTTACTGGCAAATAATCATTACTGGCATCTGAAATTTCCTACCACTGTCAAGAACTGAGATCCCCTCAGAAAGAGCGATCATATCCTCAGTAGACTATGGAGTCCTGCACTTCCACCAGGCAATCCTTGACATTTAAAGAAATATCAGTTTGACCTCTAAGACAATTGCAAAAACTACAGGCATGTAATTGTCACCTTTTAGCTTTACAAGAACATAGCAAAAATAAGACATGAAGTATTTACAGATTCATTGCCAGATCTTCACTACAACATCTGACCTGCTCACCTAAGTTTGGACAGAGATAGCATGTAAGACTTTTCCGTTTTCTGGGGACTGTTGTCTAGGAAAGACTATACTGTTTCTTAACTGAGTCATCCCTCTGGGAAATAATTCTGAATAAGGGGAAGAAACACTTAATTCTTCTGGAAAGCTGAAAAAAAAAGAAAAACTGCAACCATAATTACACACCGTAAGTGTTTCATCGCAGTAAGAAACCCTCTTTAAATGGATAAAGCGCATAGAGGGAACAGAGAACTGTTTTCCAGTCACTCTTAAGTCTTCATTTGTTTAAATGGATGCTGGATTACTCTCTGTTTCTAGCTAATAGAAGAGCTAAGAGGTGCATTTTCTGAGAAAATTCAGCTTAAGGTTTTGAGATAAAAGCATCCATACTGCAGAGGCACAGGTGCTGTGGTTTGATAAATGACTTCCACCACAAGAAGAATCTACAGTCATTACAACAAGCACAAATACACATATGAGGAACTGAACCTCTAGCAGAACTACAAAGAGTCACCAAATATAAATTAAAACCTAACAGAAGGCGGATAAGACTGATAACACTACGATTCGTTAAACGGGGAAATGCATCTACACTGAAGTGCTGCAAGATGTGTGGGCACAAAAGGAGGCTTGCTTTACTTTGAGGATCAGGTCAAAGCAGCATATAAAATTACATTTGCAGAGGACAATAACCAAGAGGCGTTTAAAACTCCAGTGAGGACACTGTAGCACTAAAGAACCTGCAGAGGTTAAAAATATGGCAGGAAATGAAATGGGATTCAACCTAAAAAATTGCAACCTACTTCGTCTTGGGAAAAATAATCCAGAACACAAATATTAAATGACAAGAATATCTTTGCAAAGGAGTAAAACAAAACTACAACTACAGAAGTCTTAGGGGAAAATAGTAAGCAGAAAGTTGGATGTCAGTTTGTAACGTGATATGGCAGGAAAACCAGCCAGCACACTTATGGATGACTTGAAGAGCAGAACTTGTCACCGAACAGGGAGGTGACTGTCCCTTTCCACACAATGCTGATGGGAACTTACAGGCTGGGGGATTTCAAAGCAGCGCAACAACAACGATGAGAATCTGGATGAACTAATGACAGAAAAATGTACACCCATAAAAGCAAGCGTGGTGGTGACTGAGATGGGAGGTGGGGCTACGTGAGGAAAAGCAAGTGTCTACATCCATCTAACAGGGTGCCAAGGAGCAAGAGGGGCATGCACAAAAAGAAAACATTATTTGGGAGAGCTGTTTATAATAAAGGCCTGTTTCCTCATGACAGGGCAGGGGAAGAGAGGGGGAAAGAAGATATGAAAGAAATAACACAAGTCATTTACAGGTTAGGCCAATAAAGTAACATTTCCAGATCTATGCAATACAATGAGTGCTGATAAACATCCTCCCTGGCTTCTAGATAAATCCTGGGAAGGACAACATCTGCCTTGCCAATCTTGTCATTGATATTAGTGCGAGGACCCTCAGAATCATGTCTGGACCAGGTCCAAGGACAGTGTTTGAGGCATGTACAGTGGCGTCCTGGTTCAGTACTAGGTGAGCAATATTTAATTTTATCTTCAAAATATGAAAATCTTGAGAATATGCTCCCTGCAGTACATTAGCTGAGACAGTCTCCAAACAGGCTCAGGGGGCTGTTGCCATGTTTATTGACTTGCGTTGTTAAGCTGTTCAGAACTACACTTGAAATGAGTTAATGCCATAAACTTATTTTCATTAGACACTTCTGTTCTTGTATCCTTCGTTTAGAAGGGTCTGCATGGCCCAGAATGCTTCAACAGAATACTCAACCTAAAGCAGCAGCTTTGGTTTGGAACACTATCTTATTCTGATTCCAAACTATGCATATTTGAACTGTTAACAAATGCAACAGGGGGATATTGGTACTTAGCAGTCCAAAAAATATCCAAATGCTTTGCGGTTCTTTTTTTTTTAAGCCCCTAAAAGAACACTTTGGTTGCTCGATTATATAAATATATTTAAAAAAAAAAAAAAAAAATCCTTGGTACAGGAATGCTTAAGGATTTCTTACCCCCATTATCTAAGTATTCCCAAGTATATTTGTCTTCTGATTAAAAATGAGCTTTGATGAGACTTTGTCAACTGGAAAAGCAACATAACTCCCCTCTGCATAGCCCTTAACCCTTCAAAACACACACATATGTTTTCCAAATTAAGTGAGAAGGGTTTTTCTTTTCGATTTTTGCTTGTTCATGCATTATGACCAGCCTTTTCATAAAACGCTGGTCGTAACGCAAAGCTTCTGTGTAACGCTTGTATTTATGAAAAGTGCATTAAGATTAAAATCATTCCACGGTAGTGGCTTATTATAATAGTATTTCAAAATTCTGTGAAAGCTCAAATGTCCTAAACCTCATCTCTTAATTATCAGCTAATAAGTTGAAGGGAATGTGTTGCAAAGACACACAGGCTATAGATAAGGTTCCTGTGGTCTCCCTTTCCCAACTGGTGTCTAATTTCACAGCTGTTGATAACATCGCTACTGCATATTGGCTTGTGCTGCATCAATGTAAGTATTTCAAAACATGAATTTTACGTATATGTGCATCTTGAAACACACTAATAAAAAACACAGGTCAACTCATGCAGCAACTATCAGAATACAGCCAGGTGTTCTGTTCTCCCCATCCCTGTTAAAAAAATCTGCAGTTACAGAATTAAGAAATAGGCAGGCAAAATAGTAAATCCATTTCTCGGAGATGCACTATTACAGTTGTAGTATAATTTTGTGTATGCATATTTACTTACCTAATTATAATCCTTGACCTCCTGATTTGCAAATCAAGTTAAGTACCAAATAACATGAGATACATGTGCAAACACTTCTATTTTCACAACAAAGTACCTCTAGGTTCATTCCTGGAAGTTTCCTGCACCTCACTCACACTTCATTAAGCTTATTGTTCCTTACTGAAAGCCTGATGGTAGACATCTCAGGATTCCAAGCATGGCATAATAAAACACAGGAAATAGAAAAGCCAAATGGGAAGACAAATAACCAGAAACCCCAAAGCTTTGCAAGCATTTTCCTTAAATCTTTCTGGAAATAAAATATACTTACGATTGTTTTTCCCACTCCTTTAGCACGCAGGATATTGCGTACAAGAGCAGGACTTCGACACACACAGTGCCATCACATAAAGTAATTTTCTCTTGGCCACAATGAGTAGGGGAGTCTTCTCTCAGAGAAGCCTTCTTAGAGTTTCTGCCCTTTCCCTCTCCCACATTCACAGTCAGTACTAATGTATATTCATTTACTTTAAACAAACACCATCATTTTGTAGAGACCACATTATGCTAGTAACCAAGTACAGGGAAGAAGCCAAAGCATCTGTCCAGATGTGCTGACTTAGCATCCATATATGCAGGTAAACAGATGAGCATGTGCACAAAGGCAAACACGCACACTTTCTGTAAATGTCAACTGTCGTAAAAAAGAAAAATTGAAAGGTAACGACACTGTATTGGCTCCAGAACTCTTCAATCTTTTAAAGATTTGCTTTCCTACAGAGTTAAATGGTGCAGGGGATTGGAACAGGGAAAAAAACCCTTCCATTTCAACTTACTCAGTTACAGTTCCTTTGGCCAAGAAAGATAATCAGACTGGAAAATGCAACAGCTATTGTAGTAGGCATTTTAAATATATTATTAATTGGAAATAGAAACTGCTCACTGACCTGGGGCCACTTAGACTTGCAGTATCTCTCACGGCCTGTGCTGTTTCTGATGCAAAATCCAAAGCTCCAGCCACTGGTTTGGTTACTGTTCCAACCAGCCCCTTTCCCAGGCCTGAAATGAAACCACTGACACCTCCTTCAGTTTTCACACCTTCAACTGTCGAAGTTATTACACTTGTCAGTCCTCCAATGATACCTAGCAGAGACAAGAACAGCAAGCATGTCAAAAGTACTGCCTCTAAAAATAAAGCAAAATACAGACCCTTGATAGCTAATGCTGTCTACCTAAATGATTTACTTTCAAAGCTGACAGAGATGCATTGTGCATTTAAAATAATACAAGAACTATTTCAAAACTGAATGCATTAGCTTCCAATCTTATGCTATGTACATGTAAACAGCTATAAATTTTTTAAATTATACACTTACATGTATAGGCACATAACATCCCATAAAAAACTTTTACAGAAGACAGTTTAATCTGCTGTTCTAGTTCTTAGGAGTCTTGGGTTTGGGGAACAGAAAGCAAGCATGGGAAAGTTACAGTCCAACCATAATCATTTGCATGTTAACATCTGGTACTCAAATAATACAAGACGTAAGGCCCTCTTCCTTTTAACCCACTCATTACTTTGCTACGAGACAAAGGGGAAAAAATTGCAGTTGAGGTTACCATGTGCAAGCCCATGGATTCCAGCAACAAGATGCTCTCCACTGGTTGCAGCATGGTATCGAATGTATTCTCGCTCAGTTTGATGTCTATTATCCATTGTCTTTCCCAAACCATCCGATAAGGTCCCAGCAAACTGCAAGAGAGCAACTTTTTCTATTATTAAAAGAACAAAAGGTACTTTCCTTAGGCAGCTTTATTGAAGAAAATTCCTCGGTTTTGGTTGTGAATTACAGATTTATACAGATCATTTTCTCACACGTATACAATCATTCTCGTTCTTTTGCCATGAAGAAAGCACCATACAAGCGCCATACATTACTCTAACTGGTGCTTTCAAGGCCTAAGACAACAGAGAAAACCACCTTAGGTGCCCAACTACAGTGCTCAAGGAAAAATACATCAAGCCTGTGCAATCTGGTTAAACGGTGTGTGAAGACCAAGCCTCCCACGTTTCTCCCTCAAGTTTTCAAGGCTGGGGGCAGGGGGTGCTACTGACATGACTCCTCATTTTAGGTACTTACCAGCTCAGAATGACAAACCAGCCCAATAGCTCCAATTATCTCAAGAAGGAGCCTCTAGTCACATGAATGAAAATTAAATCCCATGACCCTTCCTGTGACTTGATCACACGGACACAAAACAGAGCATACAGATCGCTGACTGCATTACTTCTGACCTCTCTGTGAACTTAATGTAGATGTTATTTTTAATTAGCCTAGAAATACAAACTGACCTGAAACCATCTTATAACCATTTT
>VZSV01000192.1:1153454-1182906 GCA_013398735.1 Nothocercus julius | reverse complement strand
GGGGGGAGGGTGGAGAACAGGAGGAAGAGGATATAGATAGTTTGCTTTAAGAGGATTAGAAGAGTTTCTATAAAAACCAAAAGGTTCTACAAGCCCTAAAATTCAAACCATATTAAGGAATCTGTCAAGCCTAGAAAGTGATTTTCAAGAACACATTTTGCAAGTTACATCAGTGCATATCAGACTATGGCTAACAGAAATAAAACAACAAATTACTATCGATGAAAACCAGTAAACTCTCTTAACAGCCTTTTTTTTCCCCCCTCCTCTCCTAAATTGGTCAAATCCACTATTTCAGCTTTCCTAGTAAATGTATGCTTCCCCTCTCAGAAAGATTTTTTTTCTCTAGAAAATAAAAACACACAAAAAAATGGAAAAAAACCTCCAACCTCTTATAGTCAATAACAATTCTGTTTTAATATATAGAAATAATTATTTTCTTAGGAGAGAAAGAAGAAAAAACCCTAAGTACCCAAGTTAAATGCTCATCTTGTCATCACATGGTGCATCTCCAGTTCCACTCTGACTCAGGTGACACAAAACAAGAGTTTAATTACAAAATATGGACTTTACATCAAGTTACTTTTTAACTTAAATAAGTAAATAAATTGGTGTTTGTCTTCTGGCTTTATGTAACAAAGGCTAAAGCCAAACTTTTATAGGCAGCTTTACCTTATATGCAGAACACAGTGGGTCACCTCCAGGAACACAAGCGCGTTGCATCCCTTCCCAGCGTTTTGCAGCTGGAGGCTGTAGCCGAAATTCCAGGACATTATGCTACTGTGAACATGATCTTTGGAAGAATATGTAAACCACTCTCCACAAATTATGGAAAATTCTCTCAACAATACTCTCAACAAAAACTATGGAAATTTTTATTCTATTTGTGTAAGCCGGAGCACACTGGCCATGCTGTTGCAACCAAGCCATATCCCGCATGCCTGAGCTGGGAAACCCGCCATTCATCATTTCTTTCCCACCTTTACACATTGCCTCTGATCAATATGAATGACCTACTACATTCTGCAAGAGTGACTGAATAAACACCCATGTAACAAATCCATCTATCCATGATTTTTTAAATAAAAAGCACAACGTTTAAAATAGGCCATAAAAGCTTACACCACAGACAATGCATCCTTAGCTGTTTCAAATAATAGAAGAAAATACAGTGTTTTGTGAATCAAAGTGTATGCCAAATACTATAAAGCTTATGTGGTGCAAGAACTAAAATGGACTCAGTTCTAGACTGTACTGCATGTTCCCTCTGAGATGCATGAATCACACAGCATGGGAATGAGTTTAAGCAATCTTTTAAAGCTTTTTAAGCTCTTGGCATTGCCTGCTTCACTAAGGACATCCCAAAAGGACAAATACTCAATTATGACGTTAGTCCAAACATCCCACTGTAACTCTTGTGCCATAGAATTGTACATTTTTAAATATTGACTGAGCAAAGTCAAATTACAAGACGGAATTTAAAGGGAGAAAGGAATTCGAGGTCAGGTACAAATTTTGTGTAAACCTCACAGCAAAATACATTTAAATTAGAGATTAGAAGATTTACCCAGTTTTCACTTCTGCTTTGCAGATTTCCTTTAAAAGAGGATACTTGGTTAAACTCCACGCAGATGACCACAACCCGCCCCCTTCCAGAAAGCCCTCTCCACCACACCACCTTGCTGATGCCTTCTACTTTTTCCTCCTTAATAAAGGGTGATTCTCTAAGACCAAAGCACGTAAGCCTGTTATTTCAACAGTAGAGAAAGCAGTATTTCAAACTTATTTAATTTGGAAAGTCTAATGTAAACTGCGAATTATGTAATCTCCATTTCTTAAACACACTCTTACATTTTCTAAAGCAGGAAAATCCCTAGGCCTGATGATTAGAATTCATTCCTCAGTTTCAGCAGTAACTCCCCTAAATACACCTGAAAAACAAAGAGCTGCTTACTACAGGAAACAAAGGCAATATGACTAGTTAACAGACAGGGAAACAACAGTGATAATCAGATCTCCGAACTCGAGATGCTGTCAACCGACACTTCCTCACAGCCCTATGCAGGGACGCTGACTTCAGAACTTCAATTTCTCTTCACTGCTCCTTTGACATTTGCTTCCTGCCTGACGTGCTGCTGACAAAAGCAGTATCTGTCACCACATAGACAGTCTGAAAGAAATAAATATCTCACAAATCAGTGCACACTATGAACCTAAGAGTACAGTGCTAACAAATAAAAAAAGTAAATAGTTGCTGGTAATTTTTGAAATAATTCTTAAGCTTATATTGCATAAATAATACAAGATTTGTCATACCGTGTCATACCAGTTTTCTTTACATTGTGCACTGCTATTAAATGGAAGGTACAAACACTACATATTTAGCTTTACAAAGGATCAGCAGCCAGAAAGGCAATACAACTTCCTCCTTTTAAACCCTGGTTTGGTCAACTGTTCTAAGGCTTTAAGTTTAAATGAAATGTTTTAAGTATTTGAAAAGCTTCTAGGAATTTCTTTCAAATCCTGCTATGTGAAGGTGTTCTCCAAAATACTTTAAGCATGTCTTTTGCCAGTCTCTAAGAAGAAATCATAATTACTCAGCGATTCAGGCAGAAAAGCTGAAAGTTTCATTTAACCTATGTTACATCTTACATTTTCCTTCACATGTTAACACTTGTGCAGAGCAATTGTCAAAAATCGTCCTCGACACAGAAGACTGTTCAGGTCAAGCCAAAAAGCTTTTACAGTCAAGTCATAATCGTCCAAAAAGAAACGCACAATGGAACCATGACCAGATCTGGTGTGGCCTTCATTTAGAAAACACTAAATCTACAAACTGCTATCATCAGCTTCTGATTTTTAGACGTATAGAAATTTTGACTTCTCTGAACTACTGGCAACCACTTTTCCTGCTGAAGAAACATGTTTGCTGAGATTCTGCACAGTGTTCCCCACCCTTTTTATGTCACACAACCCAAGTAAAGGCGCCTTAATTAGCTCACATCCCATCCTTAACGGAGCGTCCTAATGGATCCTGACAAGGGCCTGTTGCCTGGGTAATCTGTGAAGCCCCCTGAGGAGCTGCCTGCGCGAGGCCTGATTAGCTGGGGATGCCCGGGAGCCCCTGCGGGTTTTCGCTGCCCGGATGCCTCAGGAGCTGGGGAGCTCCCCCAGGGCCCTCCTGGGAAGCGGCACCAGCAGGTGCCCGCTGGCAATAGTTTTGTGTTACAGGCTTGAATGAGTGATCCCTGCAGGAACCGCCGGCTGTTTTCACATACACAGAAGGCAGTCAAAAGTCCACAGCATGAACTTGGAATGACCCCAATTGCAGAGTCACTGGCGGGTTCATCTGGAGGACAACTGTGCTTTATTAAACAACTAATACTCTTAACAGATAATTCCACCCCCACCACTGCCCCGGCTTTAACTCTTGCAAATCTTTCAGCTCTTTCGGTTTGTTTATTTTGGCGAGTGGAATTGCTTGCCCTGTTACACACCTTCAACAAAACAAAACACCCCCTCCCCAACTTTATATACTGAAAACCTGAGAAAAAAAAGGAAGGGATCCAGTCCAGTTCCTGGAGATAATACCTAAGCAACAACATACTTGGAGCTTATCAGATTAAGTTTGCTTTTAACGTCATCGTTACCCCCTGCTCATACTGTATATGCGTACACACGCAGCAGCTTCGTTTTCCTTTCCAGGGACGGTGCTGCTGCCTTCCCTTACCGTCATTTGTGCCGCACACACCGCTAGCAATTCTTCAAAAGGGGACTCAGCCCTGTAAAACTGCTGCCGATCGTCCAGTCTACAGTTGCAGCTTCAGGAGATGTCCTCGCCATCGCCTTTGACACCAAAACCTTGTCTTCCCTCCCTGGGGATACGCAGCCAAGGAACTGCAAATTCACATTTCTACGATTTGATATGTGCTTCCTCTTCAAATAAACAGTGGGGAGATACAGTCAGACTGCTGCATAAAGACTAAAATCAGCTAACCTCAAACCCAAGTCCTGCCAGGAATTTCAATGACTTTTTGTCACACACTCCTAGAAGACACACATTTTCGTATGAATTCTCACTGCTCTTGAACCTGCGAGCACAGTGCTAGAGCTGTGAATGGAACGCAGGCTAAACCTTAACCAAGTGCATCGTAACAATCAGCACTACCATAAAGCTGAGAATGCAAAGTTAAGTTATCTTTACATTGAGCTGTAGAAATCATGTTGACTTCTAGGAACAGGAAAAGCTACTTAGCAGCAATCGCTGCTGAATCACGTAAGTTCAATACTCAGTTCTCCTGTGAAGGATAACCATGAACAAAGTAGAACCCAAACTTAAGCTGGAAAGTTCCCGAGGAAGAATTTCAGCCTTCCTAATTTTGGCGAGTATGAGTCTTTGCCAGTCATCATATACATTGTGCTATGGGCACTTAATTAGAAGGGCAGGGAGTCAAGAGAAAATTATGAAAGCATGATTTTTTTAAAATTTTTATTTCCGTCCAATATTTATATACAGAATTGAAACTACCTGTACAGCTGTAACAACTGCAGCACTTATGTGCTCATAATATATGCAAGACACTGCAATTCTTCATAAGGAAGGAAAGTATCAGACAAATTACATACTGAGAAGCTGAAAAAATCACTTCAAACATTTACTATCAGGACTTACATTATATCAGCACAACAGCTATTTGCCAGTAATAGATACTGGCAAATATCTGTTTCCATCTGCTACCCCTGTTCAGGTGGGTAGTTCAGCCTTCAGCTTTCACTTCTAACTGAAATGCTGTTGAAATTGGAATAATTTTGGATTTAGTATCATCATGCCTAAAGGGTGGGGGGAAGGGTGGATGCCAAGAATTCAAGACATTTCTACACATATGGCAACTATATAGAAGTCTCCATTCAGAGAGAATGAAATTCCCTCAGGTGTCTATATTTAGGATCAAAGAACTTTTTAAAATACAGAACGCGGAGTCTCCAAGGAATAAAAACTACAAAACTGTCTGTAGTGAACTTTATTTAACCTAAGGTTTTGTGCCAACTTAAATACACTGAAGCTCTCCACTTTAAAGAAGGCATTACCCACTGCATGTTCTGAAATGCATGGAAAAGCCATTACAGGGATAATCAACAGAACTATAAAATAGAAAAGCAATAAAATGACAAAACCAGACACAACTCAAATAGTTTGCTTTTCAATTCTGCTGAGAAGTATTTCTTTTAAAGTGAACATTATGGTATTAGAAGTTTACTTGCATAATTTTATGAACAGAGGTGATTTATCCATTAGATTAGATATCTACCACACCTTTAAAAATGACCCATCTTAAAACTGCGTATAGATTTTCTTTAGGATCCTTTCCAAGCCCGACAACTGAAACCACCACAATAGGTATTTTTTTTCCAGCAACCAGATTATTTGTAGAAGACCGTTCTGCAAGTACAAGTTTTGGCAGCCTAAGTTGCCAGCTCCACAAAATAAGGAGCCTTCACCAAAACCCAGCATATCCTACACGAGACCATAAGGCACATAGGTGGTAGAACAGGAGTAGACCGAGTCCCGCTTTATACCATGTACATGACATGTCACAAATTGTACTCAAAATGTCAACTGTGTGTTCAATATTGATCTTCCTTGCTTACTTTTCTAGCATATTTAGACATCCAAAAGCAGTGTAACAGATACAGAAGAATTTATAATGATTATTTTTAGCCTTCGTCATCTAGGTAGCGGTGTTAATGTTCCCCTTTTGAAACTGGGGTTACTCAAGGAATTCTACATTATACAGTTAAGCCTTCCTAAAGGATAAATTCCACTCCTTGTTCTGAAGGGACAAAAACTGAGTTCACGCAAAAAAAAAAAAAAAAAAAAAAAAAAAAAAAAAAAAAATCAAAAAACCCCCCGAGAAGATAGATAAATAGTACATGGGGTGATTTTCAAAGGTATAAATGGGAGGCAGGCACTCAACTCCTGTTGAATTTTGACAGGAGTTCAGCATCCAACTGCCCTTCTGCCTTTCAAAATCTTCCTTCACAAAACCTTGGTTACAAATGACTCCAAAGTTCAAAGAATGACCTTGCCCTTGTGGGAAATGTAGGAAGGCTCGTGCCTTTTAAAGAAAGATTTATGAGACTTGCTGCAGATGTGACTGCAATGGGGAAACAACACTTTATAGAAAGGAAGCACTAAAGAAACATATTCTATTGGGTGGAGTAGATGGGTCACAAGAAGCTGCAGAACCACGAATAGAAAATATGGGAAAAAATACTCATTTGCATGGAAGGACACTGCCTTACAGAAGCTCAGGAAGTCGCCCTCCACAGTGTTGAACAAGTCTGAAATTGCAGTGTTGATAACATTAAGAACGCATGATGAAATTGTAAGAGATCTTAAAGATCACATGTTTAAAATGCTCTATAAGAAAACTCAGAAGACCTAGTACTGCCCATGTGTATTAAGATAGAACTATCAACAGGCATGATATTTGTTTGAACTCCTTATATTGGACTCTACATCTCACATTTCTCGTCTTCTGAATGATCCTTTTCCCAATAATGTGGAAAACAAAAAGATTTCCACATATCTGGTTAAAGGGAACATATTGTGAAATGATGAAGTATGACTACATATACTTACTAGGCCGAAAAATGAAAACAATAAGGAAGTTCCCATAAGGTATCTGTTGGTAAACAAGCCACACTCACAAAGAAATTATCAGTTCTCATATATAGTCTTCCCTATGCTTTTATCTTAAGCTCAGGAATAAAGGGGTAAACATTAAGTGAAAGAAGAAACTTGCATATATTTTTAAAATCATTACATTCCACAACTCCTGAAGGTTATAAAGTTTTCATGCATTAAGTCTATTTATTTTTTTCTTAACTATTCTTTATATAAAGGGAGAAAAAGAGGCCCTATTCCTTTATATCAGTAACCTAAATGCTGTGTTTTTTGAGAAAACATAGGGAACATTTTGGAAGTTAATTTTATTTCCTCCCCCAGCTTCTTGAAAATGAGCTGCGTTAAAATATCTCCAGAAGATTACAGCCCAATCAGTACACAGAGACTGCACCATCCAAAAGCCCCCAGTGTGCCAGAGATTAACACTGAGAATATTTTCCTATATATCAATTACTATTATCAGCGTGTCACCTACCTGCAAATATGCAAAAAACACCTGCTAAAGATAGATTTTTTACACAGCCTACATTCCATTAGGAGCAAAACAACACACCCACACACATTCAGGATTTTTTTTTTTCAAGTATGTGTGGACACACCACTAAAAAAAAAAAAAAAAAAAAAAAAAAAAAAAAAGGGTTTTGTTTGGTTTAAGTCAACCTATGTTTGTTCAGTAGCAAGAACATAGCCCACAACCAAAACTTTTTCCTATTTTTGGATGTTGCATTTAGACTGCGTGTCTCTTGGGCACCAAAGATGTTTTTTTTCAATAAGTAACACTGATGTAATAGTATTCTCTCAACCATTATCCAGGACCAAAAAATATATAAATCTAAACTAAACTTGACTAGGAATAGATATATAATAAATATAAACAATAAGCAATAATTATTAAAATGTATATGTAGCAATTTAACTTTAATTCCTTCAGAATTTAAGTGGCACAGGAAAAAAATCTTAATTACGATAAATATTAGTATAACGTAAAGAATTCATATTTATATAAGCTTAACTACTTTCAAAAGTAAAATGATAAATTTAATGTGTTGTACTAAAGAACCTTTAAATATTCCAAATCCAATTCTAAAATTTTAATAACCAATATAGCTTTGTTCATCTGAACGTCCCAGGTAATGCCACATTTTAACCAGTGAGAACTAAAATGTTGCCAACTACTGCATTTAATCCTCAAAATTCACACAGCAGCTACGAATAATTTCATTAAATCCTGCAGTGCTTTTGACACCCCTAAAGCATGTATGTAACCATTTAAAAAATCTATGCTTCAAATACAATTTTACAAAAAAAGACAGAATATATTAAATAAATATGATCAATCACTCTCTCTGTTACCCAATTATTTTTACTGCTTTTTTCCTCTAAAGCAAAGTCCTATGCCATATGTATTTACCTTTGCAGCTGAGTTTGATACTCCATGTGTGACATTTCTTATAAGGCCACCAACATTGCCGTATTTTATTAGTCCTGTAACACCTTCAGAAACATCATTCAACAGACCCATAGGGTTGCCAAGGAAATCCACAGACCCTAGAATCCTTGCTGCCTGACTAAGCAGCTCCTGTAAAATCAAATGGAAAGGTGCAATATCACTTCTGGATCACACATTAACACCAACAAGCTTGATTAAACAAACAATGAAAACCCAAACAAACAAAAAGCTGACCCTGTAACATCACTCTGCAACAACAGCCTGTACAAACAGATAAAAATTTTTACTGAAGAAATGAAGAGTTTCTATACAGTAACACAAAAATATATGGCTATATATCTATACAGTAACACAATAATAATAATAAAAATATCAACAATACTTTCATCTTAAATGAAGTATATTCTGCATAGCAGTATGCAATGCTATTTCTCAGGACACCAAAGCAGTAATACAACACAAACACTTAAGCTAATATTCGGGAAACAGATCCTCTGGGTCCCAGGAGGGGCCTCAAATCAAAAAATTCAGCCTTCGCCACAGCAAAATCTGCGTGACACTTACCTCTTGAAAGTGTTTCAGAATGTCATTAATGATAAACTCCCGTGTTTCATACGGATGGACTCTAGTGAAAGGATCCAGATTAATCACAGCATCTTCAAATCTGATTAGAGGAAATCCCAGCGTGCTTTTCAATGCCTAGTTAAAAAAATATATATTTTTAGCACCCAATTTATTCCTAAAAGGATAACAAGCCGAGATCATCAGAATCAGCTAAAAGAGTCTACCTCTGCCAGGCAGATTCTTTTCAATATGGGGAAATCTTTCCATAAGCCTTTTACATATAAGCAATGATACAGCTATTAGGATTCCATTTGTTCAATACTCCTAAGTAATTAAATGCACTTCCTGATGCATTTCATCTCCTGCAGTTGACATTCATACTTCAAAACCAAATGCGTTTATATGATTCCATGCTTTGCACTTTGTAATACTTGTTCAAATGTTTTATTAAAATGAACCCTAATTCTGAGGCTGACAAAGCTCCATGATGTGTAGTAAAAACAAAATCGGATATTTTCCACTTTGCTGGAGCACTATGAATGGATTAAGGATCACGATGAGGTAGGATAACCTACACAATTTCCTGGAAGCCTGAGGCTTGCTGCTTCTTATTTGGTGTATGGCTGTTCTTTAAAACTAGCTTTTTCAATTATTTTAAAGGAAGAAAACAGAGTAATAAGCTCATGGGTCATCAGTACCATGTACAGTCTATTCATAAAGAACATATTTAAGGCAATGTCATTTTTTCGAGAATATAATCGACACATTCAAATGAACTGCCAATTCAAAAAGTACTGAAAATATATCACTAACTTCAAAATTAATGTAGTCCATCTTGACTGACAAACACAACCTACCCGACCTCTGCCCTGGCAAAAAAGAAAAAGAATCTCAACAGTAATTCTTGCATATTTGTAACTTTTTTTGCGTTGAAAGTATCAATATTATTAATGCTAATGCCTGCTGGACAGAAAGGAGGACAAGAATAAATCAATAAAATAAAATAAAGCATTGTAACTTGCAAGACAGAATCATGCTATTGGTCCCCAGTACCATTTGCAGATATATTTCGTAATTCTGGAAGAATTAACAGAATTAACAAGAAAAATACATTTCTAAGAAGAAACAAAAAAAAAAAATTCTATTTCAGTCCTTGATAATAATGGCATTTGCACAGTCATTAACGTCAAAAATAGTCATACAGTTATGTTGCACCTTTCTACATTAACCAGTGGAGCACGCTTAGCAGTATGTAATGTGAGTTTTTCTGCCATCTTCAGGCAATTCAGGTAAATTACACATCTGATTTAAGTTTGCATGTAAGAAAGGAGCTATTTATTTTTTCAGTAAATGAATGAGTGACCGAGTAGAGTAGACCTCATGATTCAGGAAGTAATTTGCTGTTTAATTATCAGACATTAAATAAGACAACCTTGTTGATACTGCTGCCTAATAAAAATAATCTGCCTGTACCACATTACCAGACAGCAATGACCAAACCCTCCAAAATCATGTGACACGCTTAGAAAAATTTCTACAAAGGCTCTACAGTGATTACGTTCTCCCCCCTTCCCTGAATGCTCCTGTGCTACAAGGAACTGAACAGAACTCCTTCTGTGAAAGTTAATATACAGAATACAGTCAGTGCCTGTTATCATGACTGAAAATATATATATTAATAAACACACACATGCCAGGTTTTCTCTTGGTAACAATGCTAGCAGATGCTGGCACATCTCTTTTACCAAAAGTGAAGGAAAAGCTAAACCAGGTACTGCACATGAGTTTATTAAAGACACAATTCCCAACAGAGTTGCATAAAATACTACATTTTCCAAACAAACAAAAAGCACTCTGGAAACACCTGTAAAAAGGCAGTAAGTGCTCAACTAGACTCTAGCCTTGTCTACTAAGTAGATGCTTTTGGAAAATTTTCTCTCCCAACTAAAGCACAGATAGTCTGCTCGGCGCTTACCACTAACACTGCCTCTCAATGCAGAGATAGTTAGATAATGAGTGTGCTTGTGTTGAAGCTAACGTGCAAAATCCTACACTTCCATGGTGTTGTTGAATGGTAAAGAATATTTACAGTTATTAAACTGTCCTCCTTTGCACAAGCATTTGTTAAAAGCAGTACAAGAATGCAGGCTGGAGGACATTCTGGGTCATTGTATTAGGACTCCATGATACACTCTTACAACATTAAAACTAAACTTTTTAAAATGCATGCAGAGAGAATTCACATTAACATCTAACAAAGTTAGAGAGTGCTTGTGCAATCCTAATTCAATGAGAAAATATTATTTCCATGAAAAGGCTCAATTGATTTTTCCTGTATTTCTGCTAAGTTAATTCACTTCTCATCCTGCTCCATTCTCACCTTACCACCCGTATACAACTGCATGTTTTAAGTCTCTTTAGGGGTACCAGAATGCATACAGTAGCGTTTTCTGTTTTGAAACAGCTGTTGGAACAGCTGTTCCACACAAATGGAACTTAATAGTATAAAATTTGAAAAGTTTATGTTATTTTTTCCTCCTACAGTATGATATCTTTATATACAAACACATTCGGTGAAAGCAGTGGCTTACCTTGAGGTCCAAAGGAAGCTTGTTGGAAGTGAAGACACTCAACTTTATTTGAGGCACACTGATTTTGAGATTTTCAAAGTAGTATCGCTTTTGGCCTCCACTCTGTTCAACAACCTTTTCGTGGAGATTTTCATCATACTTTTCAACCTCTTCATTCAGACATAACACAGGAATCAAAACAGATTGTATATAAGTATATGGGTAGACAGGAATGCACATTTCATAAAGAATGATCAGAACTCCACAGCTACACAAGCAATTTCAATGCCATTTGTATTTTAGTTGCTAGAACTTTTTACTGTATTGGACAAAAGATACTACATGTCAGAAGAAATAGCTACTTGAATACTTCAGGTGATCCTAACTGTCCAAGATGCCATTATCAGAAGAATCTACTACAGTTTCCATATCTATTTTGTTTTCATAGAATGTCAGCCCTACCTGCTCTAAGACAGAGACAGCTTTTTCAGCTTTTCTTCCACATCATCCAAGCTAGCTATTCTTATGTTTTCAAATGGTCCAACAAGGATGCTTTTTTGTTCTACATTTCTTGCTCATTTGATTAACAGCGCAAGTTCCTAAACAGCTAAAGGCCTTCTAAAACAGTCTGCAAGGTTACTTGAGCTTAATTTTATAAGCAAAAATGATAATAATTCTGCCTTTGGAAAGTACGGTCTTTATAATTTTGTATCATACCTGATTCCGACTGATCGTAGCCAAAGAAGCTCAGTAACTTCAGAAGCAGTTTCTCCTCAATTTGAACTGTAAACTTCCGGGCAGTGATCATCAGATGCTACAATAAATAAACAAATTCCAGTTTACAGCACGAATACTAGAAAGATGATCTGCATAAGACATTCAAAAGGACACACTGTTCTACCTCAACAGATCACTTCATTTACCTTGTATATATCAGTCAGAGCATTTTTACTGGGAAATTTCATTGCATTTACTTGCACTGCAGGACCAGTCTCAACGGGCTCATTTTCACTCATCTTAGGTGTCAGAAAGAGCATAAAAGGCTGTGTGGTGCCAATAAGTTGGTTGTCTACCTACAGAGTGAACAAAGCAGATAAAAGAACTGGAATACATGACAATAGGGAGACTTGCTCTCTACTGAGGGAGGGAGAGCAGCAGCATGACCTACGAGATGAATAATTTTTGTTTTTTTCATAATGACAATTACCTGTACATCTTGTACATTAAGTTCTAGCACCTGACTTGTTGATAGCTGCGTGTAGTGGACATTAATTTTTGTGAGGCTTGCAAATACTAGCTCTTCAGGGACTTTGTTGACTAAAGACAATCCTATTCCACCTTCCAGTTTCACAAGCACCTGAGAAAATAATATTTGGAGAGAAAATCAACAGATGAATACATATTTCTGCAAAGAGTTTTTTTTTAAATGCATCTTGAGAGATGATGAACAGCTGACTGCAGTCTGATGAATTTGCTGATGAAGTCTTCAAATAAAGACATCACACATATTTAAATTATCTTGTAAGAATGATGAGTTTTAGCAGAAAAAAAATATAAATTTGCATAAGAGATCAGGATAAAAAAAAAAAGCCCAATGGAATAAGTTTTAAAAGCTAGAGAGGAAAGTACTAGAAAAAAAATAGATAGGTATTAGTTGTAATATCTTACTTCCAATTCCTGCTCTGTGTCTGGATTTTTTAACTTGCGCAGATCTTGTTCCGTAACTGGGAACTCATCTCCTTCACAGGATAAACGATCATTTCTACGCTGATTAAAATCTGTTATCTAATTAAAAAAAAAAAAAAAAAACCCTACTATGATCACTTTCCTATTTACAAATAACAATTATACTGTCTTACCTTATAAAACTATTCTTTTAAAAAGCAAATACGCAGAAAATCTTCCTGGCAGTTATTCCTCTGTTTTATGAGGTTCCCTCCTTTACATCATTAAAAGTTAATGCCTCAGCAAGGACTGAGAGACACAACATAGAGAAAAGATATACCAAATAATGAAAGTTATTCCAGTTACTGAAGGACCTTCACCTGTAGAACTCGAGTTGGTCCATCTGGAATGACTCTAACAGCTAGGACTCCGGATCCAGGCCTCATCTTCTGGTTTATGAACTGCTGTTCAGGTGGAACTGGCCCCAAAAACTCAAGAGAAGTGTCAGGACCAAGAACAACTTCTGCTCCATCATGAAGACCTAATATTCCCCCTTTTGCCTGGAAAAAGAAATCAAAACAAATACATACGTGAAAGGTTCAGATAACTATACTTAAATACATTAATTTAAAAGGATATTTTACGTTTTTCCTCCTTCTTACACAGTTGGAGAAGAAAGTTAATAACTGATGCAAGCAGTATTCTGGTGAGGGTAACTTTCACCAGAGGTGCTGGCAGACACCATATCATTTTCAAATTTGGGTATGTGTGCAAATATCAATTGCCTATTTATCATCATGCTGTTTATTTTCAGCAGTGATATACCATTAATTTTCTAATGCTTTACTTTCAAAATTAATAGCGCAAAGTGCTTAATTATTTGTAATTGATGAGAACACTTGAGCCTCAATTGTTTCTTTAAGTCTGGTCTTTTCTGCATCCTGAACTTTACCCTCAAAGCTTGTAACTTTGCTCTGTGAGCTTTGTGAACTTTGCTTTGTGAGCTTTATAACATGAAGCTCACATGACTCAACCATTTATCTCAGCAACAATTTGTCAAAACAAATTCAAAATACAACCTGTACGACAAGTCCATCAATACCACAGGTCAACTTCCCATCACGAAAACTCCATGTCTGAGTAGTACTGCGCCGTCGATCAGGCTTTCTCAACATCAGCGGCTCATACCTGTAAGAAAAAGCACACCAAGAACTAGAGGTTTCTAATCCCCCACCTGGTCTAATTTTATTTATTCTTGTTTCCATAACTACATTTTTGAAGTGCTGTTTTAAAAATCTGCTGCTGAAAATAAATACATTTCAAAGTGTAACTAGTGTATTCCTGAGGCACAAAAGTGATCATAAGATCTCCTCATGAACATAGGTAAGATCTAGCTCTTCCACATGACTTGAGTCATTTCTTTCTTTATTCAAAGAACATTGTCTTGAGTACTCTTTCAGAGATATTTCATAATTATTTGGGAATCATTTTGACTACCAACCCATATTATAAGGCACATGTGCTGACACTGCTTTAAAACACTTTTGATGGTTGACACTTCCTCATAAACTTCCTCATTGTTCTGACACTAAAGGAATTATCTCAGAACTTACTAGGTGATTTACCAGTGCACTAGAGATACAGTCATATTTCGTAGCTGCATTGCTAAAGTCATCCATTAGTTTAGCACTGGGATTTTAAATATCCACAGCTGTTTAATTACTGGAACACTGTACAGATACTACAACTTCTTTAGCTGATCAGGATCTACACTAGTTCAATCCTAAACGCAATGTGTCATACCTGTTATCTGTGACAGCTGCCAGACCTGCAATATCTAAAATCATAGAAGAGTCCACAGACCGAGGAGAAGACGGTTTATTCGGATTATGAGGAACTGAAGAACCTTCATGGCAAAGCATTCCCGTGACAGTCATTCTCCAAAGTTGGGATCGTTTTCCTGGCTCCTGTTGATTAAAAATTCAGTATTTAAACGATTACAAAGCAGTACAGAGCAAATATTTCTGTTCTGCCATCAGATGCTTTAAATCATTATCTTTGAAATAACCTGTATACACATTCAACTTCACAGCACTAACCTGGAAGCTTGCTCATAAAAAAAATATTTTAATCTGCTTTTTTTCCCCCCACTTAATTGCAAACTGTACATTCCAGTATTCCCAAATATTTGTTTATGGTTGGCTCTGTTCTTGCTCTTAGTTTGGTTGCTGTTACACTTTCCACTTTACTGGGTCAAAGGTAACTAAACCTTTCCCTGAATCATTCCCTTGAGTTGTAATGGTCCAAGAACACTCATGTTTATATGAATCACCACCGTAATTAAAGAAACCTGAACTGTTAATAACTTCTCCTTTTGGATGCATCTCTGACTCTATCCTTAAGAGTTACCATGAAAAACAATTTTTTTTTCCCCTCTCTTCTTCCTTTTTCCAGTACATTCAGTTTGGTACCTTCTTTTTCAGCACAACTCGTTGTGTCTTTGGAGAAACATCAAGGACAAGCTCTGCATAGACAGCATCCTTATTTGTAGCAACTGGTCGTACAGTTGTTTCCTGTAAGCTAGAGCATCAAGAACTTTTATTAAAGCATCAAGAACTTTTATCAAAAACCAACCAAGGAACCTTATCCTTACCTTATTGTCAAACCAAGCAATTGCTTACATCGCTTTCCCTTATTATTTATATATAGTTATTTGTATATACGGACTTACTGGTGTAAGCTCTTCATTTAAATATACTTTTAAAAGAAGCTTGATTTCTCAGTGCTAGAAGGAACTTAACAGTCAAATCCTATGAAGTCAGTTAAAAAAATTCTACCTTATACTAAGGAAAAGAATAGAGCATAATTTTTTTTTCTTGTAACTGTTTTCACTAGTATATAAACTAGTGCAAGCTGAAAAATCACAGATAGATCACATAAGCAATCATTCTCCTGTAGGACAGTGCTTTTAATCCACTAAATGAAATGAAATTCTCAACCCAGACCCTTATTATCTTTGGTCTTCTAAAGTGTCATTGTAGTCACTGCAGATGCCACACGTTAAATCTTTCTCACTGTGTGAGAAAATGAACGATGACAGGCTGCTCCTATAAAGCTAAAAAGGTACAACCAAGATACACAACTTTGTGACAAGATATACAACTTTGTGATTCCCAGATTATTCTTCTCAATTTTGGTATTCCTTCCACTAGGTACAACCTGGTAAAATTTTAGCTGCATCTGGAATACTTACAAAAATGTGCAAAATGTCAACTGTTAAGACAGTAATGATTTAGAGCCTGAAGAATGCAATGAGCATGCAAGACATTTTAATGCAGTATAAAAGGAATTACCCTGAGAAGGTATATGTAGCAGCAATATAAATGAAGTTTTCATAATAAAGCTGCTTGCTATCTTGAAAGTCATTCATGCTACAGATGATTTCTGAGGAACCTGCCCCTTTAACTGTCAGCATTATAAAAGGTGGTAGAATAGGTTCATCCCACGCATAATCCAGAGAGGTCATGGGCTTCACTTCCGTATATAGTCTTGGCTCAACAACACCGTGCTGATTAAAAACAACTGGCACCTGTAACAGATATGAAAGAGTATTTAATTTCATACAGAAATTCCTTAGCAGTAAGTTTTTTTGATATCATTTGCTAACTTTTTAACAGGTAATGACTAAAGTGTGTTTACCTCACTACCAGCCCCACCCTGATAGTTTCATGAGCACTTTCATTCATTCTTACAAGTACTGCTTTCGATTTTATCCATTATCCAGGGCTCAAAATACTATATACTAATACATAAAAAAAATTATTACACGAAAATACTTTTTGCTACAGATATTTTTGCTTTATTTCACTATGCAAGCTAGTCAGCTTCTCTCACTTAAAATCAGAGCTGCTATTTTTCTTAAAAAAAAAAAAAGTTTCATGATTTTTTGGTCTTTACCTTAGAAAAATTGTCTATGCGAAAAGGCGGCGGTAACTGATCTGTGTCACTGAATGCAATGCGATAGGTGGCTCCTCGAAGAGTAATTTCTACCCTTAAGAAATAACATTTTCCCAAGGTGTCCCTGAAGAGGAAAAACAAGAGGAGGCTGCTGATTTGAATTGCTGACGTCTTAAGTGTTAAACAGCTGCTTATATTAGAAAACGGGAATATGTTGCAGAAGATTTACATGCAGCAGCTACCTCATATTAATATGGAAGGAGTTATTTTTGTTGACCTCAAAGCCCCCAGACCAAATGCAGTTTGGAACATCCATCAGTCGCACACATAGAAGTTGATCATAATCATTACGTGGCCAGTGGAAAACAACACTGGAACCAGGAAGTGTGGAGATATAGCCATCAGGATTGGAAGTTCCCTAGTAAAAGAAGTTGGTAAGTAAATACACCTTTTAAATGTTAATGAATACAGTATAACCTATATACTTGTTAAACAATAGTTTAAAGTATAGGGTTTGTATTCTTTGTGGTTAGAAAAATGCTGCAACTAGCTATATGTGGTGTAGTAGCACTAACGCTCCCTTGTGTCTCAGACAAAAATAAAAACATATGCCAAGTATCACAAAACAGGAAAAAGAACAGCAGGTGTTCCACATTCATATATTTTAAATATTACTATCATTAAAAAACAAAACAACAACAACAAAAAAACCCCAAACATTAAGTTGGCCAAAGGATAATAAACAGGAACACAAAACATTTGTTAAGACCTGAATCAACTTCCCCAGTGTCATTATTTTTTTTGCGTTTTTCCTCTGAAAGGAAAATGTGTGCACACACACAGGCACACACAATTCCTGGGCAGAAAGAATTATCTTACCTGACCTCTGGCAAATTCCCGCTGAACAAAGGCAAGCTTGTAAGTTGATTTGTTATCTAACAGGTAACGGGGTGCAAATGTTACCATGCAAGTATCAATATAACGGCCTCTGCCTTTTTTAACATCAATACCTAGCAATAAAAAGTTAAAAATAAAGCTGTTACTTACAAATGAAAGCAAAACATATCAGCCAAAATTTCACATAAGAAAATTTTTCTCTTTAATGGGTTCCTGAAAAGCATTCTTTCTGTCAGGTCCCCTGGGGAGCGGGGGGAAGGTAATTCAATACTTATTTTTAAGCTATCAAGATTTGAAATAAAGACTTAAAAGTTAGAATACTACCTAGGAGGTTTAACATACTACTTTGTTCAACATTTTCCTCTGGACCCTCAAAAACCTTCCTTTCTGTATTTTTTCCTATTTCTAGTGTCACTAATACTACGTGCTAGCAAGTTTTATCATTTTTTTTTTTAACGCTCCCATCAGCACATACCAATGTTATAAATGAGGCCTGGTCTGTTTCCATGCTGGATCACTTTAAGGGCTCTTACACCACTACCACCATCCAGGGAGAATCCCTGGCACCAACCAGGCATGCCTTCAGGATGAATTCCTTTTCCAATCCGCATTGTACAACTAAGAGCAAGAAGAAAACACAACGATTTACTGATTTAAATAAAGGATTCAGGTATCAGTAAGATGCTAATAATAAAAAACATGCATAGGTTTAAGAAGAACACCTGCATAGTAAAACGAAAATATAGATTTTCTTCGGAAAAAGACACAGGAGTTAAAAATACATACAATAAAAATCAAAGCAGCTTGCAGACACATTTTAGCCAATCAGTTTTCAGCAGCAAATGCCTAAATATCCAATACGCTCATTTCAATATTTAAAAACGTAGTTACTTAACAGGTCATCTTAAGAGGGAAATGTTTTTCCTCTGTGATATTCATATCGAAATATCAGGACTGATCTTCTACTAGTTACTTTCATACTTTGAAAAGTTCCCCCCCTCTGCTTTTTTCTTAATGTTACTTACAAGTTTGGCTGTTCTTTGTCAGCATAACAGAACAGAAGAGGGCTGAGGCTTCTGGCAAGCTCATGCTCCTCAAACTGACCTGCAGCATCTGTTTTTGCATTATCTTGTCTGAAGATAAGTGGTAATCCTTAAAGCAAACACACACAGACACAAAAATGTCAAACTTCACTTCAGTCATATCTAAAATGGGAATTGTAAAAGCTACTTCAAATCAAAAGAACCACCCAAATATTTCAGTCATACTAGCCACTAGTTTGTGGGCATTCTCTCCCATTTTTTGTCTAACTTGCTTAAGGGATGAAGTTGCTACAGCTGCAAGCCATGAAGTTTGTTTCATGTATAAAAGGCATTATCATAGCTCTGACAGCATCAATGGATATTAACACAGAACAACTGCAGTTTAGTTACAGTTGAAGACCTCTTGCTTTCTGCTTGGACTCGATGATCTCCAAGGTCTCTTCCAACTGTAATGATTCCATGAAGGTATTTCAGTCTTTGAAAACCACATTTAAGTTATCTATCCTATTTTGATTTATTTAAAGAGACAAAGTCTGCTTATTAGCTTAAGTTTAAAAAACTGTAATTTGAAGTATCTGTTATCTATTACAGCATTCATTAAAAAAATAGCTACTGGTATTCTAATTATCATTCTTGAAAGTTTTATTCCTCTTCAGTGTTTTTGTAACACTCCATTTGGCTAGAAAACAAATCAAAATACTAAACAAAACCTTCATTTCCACATTCAGTATATAATTACAAAACAAAATAACGTAAATTTACAAAAGCAAATACTACAAATTTACCTGTTTTGTTGATTAACCAATATGGTGCTGAAACGAATATTTTTAGAGACCCTTCTGCTCGACATACAATCCTTATGGTCAAATTTAGCAGTCGTTTGTTGACATCATACAATCGCATCCGTACCATATAGTTCTGTGTCCCAGGAGGAATCAACAACTCTTTGCAAATTGGAAAGTTTTCTAGCAACACTCCTAAAACAGAACACACAGAAATGTTGGCTTCTGATCAGTATACAACTTGGTCTTTTTGGCTTAACTTTTAAATCTGCTTGTACTGTGATACCTATAAAAGTACCTTACCAAGCTCAAGGTTCTGAGACGTATCAGCTGTATGCAATGCTGCCTCCTTGCCAGGTTTTAGTGTTCCATTAATTGGCATTCCTTTAACATAAAACTCAAGTTCACAAGGCAGCAAGTTACAGATTACGACAGTTGGCAAGAGATAAACTGTATGCCCAGGTTGTCTGAAAATCTGTTTAGCACTGTCAGAAAATATGCTGGAGGGCATGTAATCTGGATAGTTTTCTTTCTTTATGGCCACACAAAACCTATGAAGACAGACAGATGTATTAAAATAAAATAAATAAACAAAAAAACACAATGGAATAATTGAGCACTGAACTAAGCCTCATGTCATGCTATAGCTTCAAGAGGACTGGTAAGAACAACATGTTCACCACATCAAAGTGTTGAAGTTTTTATCTCCAAATATTTTACTTTCTATTATTTATTTTAATACCAGAAAAGGAAAACATAGTTTACAGAAAAATATTTAGGTTTTTATTACCTGAAAAAACGGCTATTTTCAGACTCCATTGAATGGCACTCTCGCTTACTGCTACATACTTCTGCTGTCTTCTGAACATTAGTCCAATGAATTGGAGCCTTACAGAAAAAGACTCCCATGCCTTTTGGCCTGGCTTGCAGACGCCAAGATGTAAGATGTAACGGAACAGCAAAGGAATCTCCTGGCATAACTGCTGGAAGGACTACAGGTTCTGCAACCAAACAGAAAGCAAAATAAATGCATCTAATTGTGTCCTTTGCTGAAAAGAACCATAAGATTTTTTAATATACGTCCTAAAGCTTCAAAGCAACAAATCCCAAATTTTGTTTTATAGTAAAACACTAGCTGCTTCTATATATTTCAAACCTCACCCTAGTTTTTCAAGCCCTGTTAAAAATCTGGCAGCAAATAAATCCAGGGCTATAAATCTGGAACTTAGATTAAAAATTTGCTGGAAGTCAGTTTTTGTTTTCTAGGTTGGTTTAATTAAAATACGTATTCTGACAAGACTGCTTTCATCACATTTCAAGTATATTCCCTGTACATAACTACATTTCCAGACTGCACCATTGCATCCACTTGAAACTTACAAGACTAGCGCTCAAAGAAACAGCATCTACATATGAAAGAAATACAGGTAACTAATGATTTCTTATAGAATGGAATGGGCTTATTATAACACTTACTGTCAGGAGCAGAAGGACTATCTAGTCTTAGCTCCATTGGTGTTTCCAGCTTGTTCTTTACAATCAAGGCTGAGCGCACTGTTATCACTTTCCGAGCACTACCTTCCATGGTAACTTCAAATACAACACGAACTGGTGGCAATGAAGAAAACTAGAAGATATGTAAAAGAATTTCAAAAAATAGGAAAATTTAAGACCCATTCTCCAAACAATCATTTATACTGGGAAGAACATTAAGTCATGGTACGTAATCATTCTGATTTGGAAACTCTTTTTCCTTTGCTTGACTTCTGTTTCAATTCTAGTGAAGAGAAAGAAGAAAGCCAGCTCACTTGAGAGTTATGCTATAGTCTTGTTAACGTAGCTCTAGGAAAGTGAAAATATGTACTTACATAGACGTGTGGATGTATTATATTTGTTCTACTTATTGGGCTTCCAACCTGGGAGAAAAATAAAAAATGAAAGTTACCAGTGATCATTTTACATTGTTACTGTGAGTTGCAACACAGAACACCATTGCAGAAGAATAACCCAAATACTTTGGTTTATCTTTCTGATCTTTCCCGCATGTCAGATGTTCACTAGTTCAATCTCCCCTTGCCCTGTCCCTAATATAATGGTTTTGCCATTAAAACCTCTAAGCACTGGCTAACTCAGCTGATTAGTTTGTTTGTCATATTTTTGTTACGTATAAAATTGCCAGTTAGTGAGCTAACTGGAAAGGAGACAAATCTAAAACTGCAGCGCTTTAAGATCAAAGTCCTACAGAAACCAATACTCTAACATTATACGCTGCAATAAAGCTAATACTCAAAATTGGAACTTACTGTAGAAGAGGATGTGTTCTTGTCTGGTGCAGCGTACCGGAAGAAGGTTCCGACTTTGTCTACAGATACTGGACTGACTTCTTCCCAGCCATTTACTCTGACTTGCAATTGATGAATTCTTAAATCATGTGTGTGCCTATTAGTTTAGATTAAGTTAAATTATTATTAACCATTGTCTTTCACTGTAAACTCCAAACACAGTATTTTGTACATCCTCTGTATTAAGGAAAAGGAATTTTACTAATTAAATGGAAAATACCTCTGCTTCTGTGGTTTCATGTATAAAGGCAGAAATCATTTTACTTTTATTTAAATATTTCAACCTCCCTAGTGAACATACAGAAGTATAACAAAGAGATATAAGCCACCATAAAAAAAACAAGTTAAATATTTATGAATCAGTTCTTAACACATACTCACATACACATAACACAACATGCTCAAGCAACCAAAATCTCCCACAAACCACTGTCCTATAAAAAAAACACGTATGATTGGCAGTTGAAGGTCTACGTTTTTCTAAGAGATTTTAATGATGAGAATTTATGTATGTCTCTTATGTATCTCGCAACTTGGTTCCTTTACCTGTGTCTGAGTTTCCCTCTGGCTTCAAATTCAAATGGAACCTCTTCCCCAGTGGTAACTTCTTGCCACTCACTGACATTATGAGCATCATCCAGGAATGTCCTGTTTTCCTCAGGAACAACACCTGGACTCCCACTGTGAGACAGTGCAGCCCTGTAAAGAGAATCATAGTATTTTATGAACAAAGTAACTACTTAAAGTAACAGGTACGTGGGTTTTTTTTTTTTTTTTTTTTTTAAGCATACCCCAGTCCACAGAATCCTACAATGTATATCCGAATGGTTTTTGAATCCCCTCTGCAGTCCACAGAATCCTACAATGTATATCCGAATGGTTTTTGAATCCCCTCTGGTCTCAAAAAAATCTCCTTCTTACTAGCAAAACTATCTCACTGCCAAAGAAAACACTCTAGCTAAGAATTACTGCAAGTTGCCTATGTTCCTCTGCAAAATTAATAAAGAATTGAAGATAACAGAGTTTGGACCACAGAAGCCTGCCAAATATTATCAAAGTGATCTCAAAACAGCTTCTTACCGAGTAGGGGTTGTAGTTAAAGTGGCAAACCACAGAGTGCATCCAGTATGATTTCTTAGAGCAAATGGCACAAATGGCTGCCTACGTTTTGGGGTCTTCATTTCAGCTATAAAACAGAATAAATGTCAAAACAGTTATGTGAGAGACATTCCTTAAATGCTGATGTAGAATGAAGACACAATGGATGATGAAACATAACCTGCACTAACTCAAGAAAAACAGGTAAAAGAAACAGCAAAATAGAGTACTAAAAACAATCATTTTTATTACATTACTATTTTACATGGGATGAATTTAGAGTTCTCAGTTACCGCCTTTCAGTGTAATTTTGATTCTTAAGGCTGAAAAGTAGAAACATCCACCTACAGATGATAGAGCCTGCTAAAGAAAGGTGTGAAGCATAATGCAAATGCAACCTAAGGCAACCTGATTTGTTAAAATGCTTGGGACTGCAAAATCCGATACAAGGAACCCCACCTATTGTATTTAACTTTTTTCAAGTGTACATTATTAAAAAAGCACAGAAGTGTTACTGTACTTATTCCTGTTGCAGTACTTTACATCAACAAAAATTTGCCAAAAACCACAGACGAATTCCAATAATTACCTATAAAATAAGAAAAAAAGCCTGCTCCATAAATGCACCTATCTTTCTGAAACAGTAAGAGGACTGACTCAATAACTCATACACTTGCTGGAAAGGTATTAAAAGAATTAAATATATTCCACAGCTTTTATTTGCTCTCACTCTAAAGGTTACTGATAAGTTCAAGTATGTCGTGTTCTGAGATGTACTCATCCTGTGAGAACATGCAGTTAATTAACTGTAACTTAAGAAGAAATTTATAGGAGCCAGGAAGGAGAGGCAAGGTGGGCAGTTAGGTTTTTGAAGGAGTTACAGTTGATCACATTCAACTTGCTTCCAAATCTACATGAGATTACTATATTCCTTACATTGTTGGTGGAGACTAAAATCTGCTCTCTTCATAGTTCATTTTTTTTAGCTTGGTTACTGTGAACTGTCTGCATACCACCCAGCACAAACATTTGCAAAGGGCAATATAAACAGGCCACATGTTTACATATATAGAAAGTTTTTCCCCCTTTTATTTGTCAGTGTTTCCACATGGAAAGCATGTTTAATAAGTGTGCCAATTTCTTTTCCATATTGCCACAAATTTTAAAACCAAACTTTAAACTGGACAGTTTTGCCCACAAACAGTGGTGTCAAATATAAAACAAACAAATAAGGCCTTCTTCATATATGACCTGTGTTATTTATTAAGGCTCACTGAAGACAGATTAAATTGCTTCTGTTTAAACAGCTAAATATGAATGATGATTCAAGCGTAAGTATGTATGTTGAACATCCTGTTGGATCTTTTTAAAATGTAACATTTAAAACACTCATTGAGCTGTTTTTACATTGTATCATCTCTGTAGAAAATGGACATTGAGTATTTAACAGTTCATAACCCTGCCTCAAAAAGACAGTTGATTTTCTCACACAAAATTAATTATAATGCTCCCTTCTTTCTTGGGAGCTGATAGAGGAGCATGAAAGACAGATAGGATGAAAGACAGGATTTAAGTTAAGCAACTTAAAAGCAGAGCAGCTGTTAACTTTCATAGAGGCCAATTCACTGGCAAGTCACACATACAATGTTATTTATTGTATAAGAGCTTTCCAAGTCACAGAAGAAAACCTTTTCACCTCCCTCTGCTTTACAGTACCTCTAGCATAGATCTGATGTTCTAGGTTAGTCAAACTGGCTGTACTCCTAGTTCTAAGGTAGACAAGAGGAAGGCCTGGCAGACAGGAAAGACAAAGTTAGCAGGGAAGAAAAAAATGCAGATATATAGATATAGATTCATGCATCAGGAAAAATATAGACAGTCAGTATCATGCAAACAAAGTATGAGTGTCTATCTGCTTGTTTGTCCTAAGCTGGAATGTGAGCTACTACAACTTCTTAGAGAGGTAGCTCTGGAAGAAAAGCCAAGAAAAACTGCTGCCTATCATGAGCTCTTAGAGAATTGTTTCACTAATCTAATGACATTTTTTTTTTTCCAGAAGGTTAATCATCTAAGTCTTTGCGGCTCGGGGGTGGGAAGGAAGCGGTGAGAGAGAGAACCACATTTCACACTTAACAGCAGAAAGCGTGTGAGCAACTAGTAAAGGTTTACCTACTTGAGCATTTTTAAAAGAATACATTTTGCATACAAAATACGAATGCAAAGCTGTTGGTTAACTGGGCTCCTGTCTTCAGTCATGTTATGTCAGAAGTTACCATCCTCCTAAATGGGAAGGATAGGGAAAAATCTTTCCTGTCCTTTCTGTCTCATAAAAGAAAAAGATTACCTGCAAAACCTCTGACAGATGCCATCCCTGCAGAACTGCACACATTCCAAAATCAACACTCTTATTTGGCCTTTTTACAGGATAACCTCCCATTAACTGAAAAAGGGTGATGAAAGTAGAAGCAAAACTACCAGTGTCAAGCTCTTGCTAAAAGCTAACTAGCCAAAAATAACTTTTTCAATGATTTAATGTAACTTAACTGAAACTACTGTCTTCATCTTTTTGGCCAAATGTCTCTACCAAAGTATTATAAGCAGCAAAGACCAAATACTTCTGTTTGTAATGCATTAGACAAAAATCTGTATTTGTCAGGAGTGTTTCAAATAAAGTAGTGCAATAGTGAATATCATACTCTGCCCAAAACATGGTGGATCCACAGAAGAACCCATCCAATCTTCTGAACTGATCACATTTATTTCTTTGTCCTGTTTACAGTAATCTTCCATCCACGACTGTTTGGTACTTGTGTATTGTTCTGAAGAAATATAAGCAGAGACAGTAAGTGTTTGCCCAAGTGTCAGTAATTAAGAAGTATGTTAAATTTATGAAGCTAAAATTACTCCATTTTCATGGTGAAGCAAGTTTGCTTCAAGTTTTATTTCGCCGCTTTTGCTAAGATTCAAAGGTACTCTAAAGGCAAATAATAGCTCATGAAATCACAGCAGTGTCTTTGAAAAGAAAATCTATTTCCATCCCTAGGAATTTTGATTTCCCCAGGTACGAACTGACCACTCAGGTTTTCATAGATCACAGAACTGAATGAGCAGTTCCCCACTATGATTGTCAATGTACTCAAAGTCAATGAGCTTATCAAAACATTTTTGAAGTACTGTAAGTATGAAAAGGGTGTTTCTGATTAAAAATACATTGCAAGTAACATGAATTTGATAGAATTCAGATGGCAAGAAAAAGATTTCCTACTACACTTCAAATACGTATCTCAAGCCTGTATACTTCCACAACGTATGCTAAAATATAGGTTGCCTAAATGCACACCTGTGTACAACATCATGTTAAGAATCTAGGGGCTTATGCCAAGTCTTCCTTCTCTTCATCCATAGGGCACCAGCAGGACTCAATTAGAAACGTCTATCATTTCAGTATATTAAAAATGAGACACTATAATGATGTTCTCTGGCAATCTTCCTACACACCTATGAAGACAGACGTAATGTTTATGTCCAAACGGTGTTTAGCCTTTACTTCCAGCTTCAGCCGGGAAGGATGGAGACGGCTCGAAGCTTGTTGTTGCCAAAAAACTGAACACGGCCACGGCTCAATAAATGGTTCCCAGCCTGAGAACAAATAGAAAACACCACATGTATTACACATTTGCTGGAATGCTGTTTACATACTTGAGGGTTTAAGAATGGATCTTTAGTAATGAGATATTTTACTTTCAATCTGCATTCAAGATGAACTTGTAAACCTACAGATTTAATTTACTAGCTAATACAAGATAGCCCAGCTCCTCTGTTTGTGACAGTGTATACACTATGTACAACCTTGCAGAAATATCCTAACCCTAAAAAAATGTGTTGGAAAGAATTTTTGAAGTGATGCAACTGGAACTAAAATTTCTTGAAGGGATTTAAAAATATACTACAAAATTTTAAATTCAGCAATAAATACATATGCCTACCATTCAGCATCAAAAAAGCTCTAAAAGCTATTCAGAAAATGTAATGATATGAATTAATACAAAAGATTACTTGGTTATTGACACATAATTCCTGCATTTGTTATTAAAAATTCTGTAAGAAGAAAAAAAAAAAAATGTTTCTCAATTCACAGAAAACACACAACTAAATCACTTTGCTTATCAGTTATTGACTTCTGAGTTTAGATCAAATCCTTGGTGTCTTTTGAATAAAATAAAAATTACAATGGTCTCATTAAGCATATCCACTGTCTTCAACGTAATTCCCTACACCCTCCCATGTTTTTTTTTCCTGAAATATATAATAAACTGGGTGTTTCAAAGAAATATCAAAAAAGACAGGTTAACAAGACAGCTAATTACCTAAAAGGATGATCCAAAGACCTGCCACTTAAAGTAAAATAATTTCAATATAACTTCTACATCAGCAATCTACTTCTTCCTCTCCCTCCATTAAATATTAAATATTATTATCTTACCTGAAAGCTCACGGTTATAATAATCTCCAGAGAGTGTAAAATGAGCATAACCTTCAGGGTTGGCTCTCAAATGCTGTAGAAAATTCAAACCTATGCATAAAAATGAACACTTTAATAATGTTAAAAATAATGACTACAAAACACAAAAACCACGCATCCAAAGCACACACACAACACCCTCTTCCCTAGCCCCCTTTTCCGTAAATACTTCAAATGACTCCTTCATCACCCAAAAAGCAAGCTATTTTTAGGGAAGCAGAAGTCTGCTTCCTCAAAGAACAATTGACCCTGTGTACTGACAGACATTCGACAAAACAGATGCTCACGTGAAAAGGTTAACTCAGCAAGGGGAACATCACAGTCCATGCAGTCATCAATGAAGCAAATACATATATTTTCTGCTTTTATTTCCACTCCAGAGATGAACTGAAAAGGCATAGTCCCACTATCTCGACCAGATGTTGGGGAGAGTGATTTCAAAGGTTCAGCATTCTTGAATAACCAACTTGCTGCTTTTTTCAGCTCACCTTATAAGACAAAATGAAGCAATCATCTCTTTACTTTCTCAGTGAAATGTACTCAGTATAAAAATATATAAAACCAAATTAATTGTCTACCCTAAAAAGTACAGCAGAACACAGAGGCAGTACTTAATGTGCTCTATTTAACAAAACAAATAGGATGAAATTATAAATACAAGTGTTCTCTAGAAATATGGAAGATTCTTTAATACTGTAAACTGAATAGCATCATAACATACATCTGTATTAATATTAGGAATACCTATAAATGAGGAGATGGGAACGTGACAATGCTAAAGAAAAAGAATGTCAGGCTTGAAAGCTTCCTTTTTTTGCATGTAGTAGTAAATAAAATATAAGATTAGAAGGAAGAAAATGAAAGAGGTAAATCACTGAAAAAAAGATTTGTCTCAAAAGGAAAAAAAGAATCTTTTGGTGGTAAGGGGTGCCTGTGTGTGCAGAACCAAGTACTGTAGTATACCTACTGGGAAGTTAGTTCATTGTACTACAGATAAGGGATACTAACATAAAAATCTGGAGTGAGATGCATTATGAATAGACGAACTCTTTGTGTTAGGTGGCCAAAAAGTGATTAGCTATATAGAGCAGCAGAAAATAAAAGTGAGAATGCTTAAGAAGATGTAAACACAGAGACAATTTAGGGAGTAGCAAGCCAAAGCAAAGCAGAGAAGAAATACTGTCTGTACATCAACTATGTTACCACCTGAGAGTTCAGATAACACAAGTGAAAAAACATGAGTAAGGCCAGCTAAAAATTGGAGGTTACCTTGGCAAATCCTAAGAGCTTTACGACAGTCTTCCATACTGAATCCCAGCTCCTGAAGGCGAGCCAGCTGTACTTCTATAATTAAACAATTAGGCAACCATAAATCCCTTATTTACATTTTTTTTTTTTTTGGTCTCTCTAGCCATAAAAAAAGGCGTCAGTGTGACAGTTGAAAACGTACCAAGAACAGGATCCAATGCATGTTTGGACATCTCTTTGTTTTCACATGTCAAAGAGGAGGTCTCATTAACTGATACTAAACCACAATGATTAGTAGTACTATCAGCAACCAATACAGTGGAGTCAGACACAGCTGCACTAGTCTGTTGAGGAATGGACTTCGCAATGGCCAAGAACAGCTGAACATCATTGTAAGACAATCTGATATCCAGTGCTTGCAACTGAATCTAAATGAAAATTTAGAAGAAATAAGATTAAGTTGTTCTTTTCTACACATTTTTCTTTTATTGTAGATAACAACAAAACATTTCCCAAAAGGAGACCAAAATTTTGTATTTAAAGATGACGATGTTGAGTTTTAAAGCTCCAATAGTAAAACTACCAAACTTCCATTACTATTTCCTAACTGAGTCCTGGAGAACAAA